>JAYECN010671798.1:0-27919 GCA_035222435.1 Microcambeva ribeirae
GGGCGGGCGCGGAACGCGCCATGGAGCGCGGCGCGCCGTTACCCAGGGTGCCGCGGGCGCGCGTCCCGGCATCCCTCGCGCAGCACCGCGTCCCCTCTGACCCGGGCCCGTCGCTGCCCCATCCGGGCTCTCGGCGCCACAGGGGGAAGATGGCGGCGGCGACGGCGCTCCCTGCCGAGTGGATAAAGAACTGGGAGAAGGCGGGCAAGAGCGAGTTGTGAGTGCGGGTCCTCGAGGCGGGGGTGCTGCCGGGCGGCGGGAGGGTCGGGCTGGCCGGCGGCGGGGCCCGGAGGGGCGCGGAGGTGGCAGCGGGCGGGAGGGAGGCAGGCGAGGGCGGGCGCAGCTTAGCTTGGCGCGACGCCTTCGCCGTTGAGCCGCAGGAATGAAGGCCCGGCCGGGCGGCGGGCCCGGGCCCAGGCCGCCTTTGTCGTCTGCTAACGGCCTCGTCCGCAGCCCGCCCCCGTGCTCGCCGCTAGGCCCGGCTCTCCTGGCGGCCGTTGCCCGGGCCCGAGCGCCCCCTTCCTGCGCCAGGGCCGGGATGAGCGGGTGCCGGCGCCTTCTCCGCAGCCGGGGTGAGGGAGCCAGGTGCTCCCGGGCCCCGCCGGCCCCGCAGAGCTGGCCTTTCTGCCGGGACCTCAGCTCCTGTCCCTGCCTCCCTCCCGTGAGGTGCTGAGCGCTGTCTCCCTTGATGCAGGCTCTGTAGGATCAGCCAGTCGTGCCCACTTATCCCGCAGGACAACTTCTCTGTGCTAAAAGGACTCCTCTCCACTTCCCGAGCCCATCCAGGTGTGGCAGGGAATGTCCCTACTGGAATCTTCAACGTTTCTGTCTTGAGCAATCTCAAAGCTGACAGGTTCACCAAGTGTGCTGCCTGTTATGTTTCAGGAGTACTTCTGTGCAGGTGTTTGTGTAAAAGTTTCTCAAATTTATGTTAATATGTTAGCTTGGATGTGGGTGTCCCGTTTATTTATATTTTTAGGGAAAAAAAAATAGTCCTTATTTTAATTTTTTATTCATCTTTGCTTGCTTTTTATAACTAAAAAATTAAGATTTGAAATAAAAACAGTTGGGAGTCATTTTATAAGACTTCTCAATAATCTTTTATTATGGTTTCTTTTTTGTATTTTTTTTAAAAGGTTATGCAGTGGTACTAGTCTTCCCTATGCATAAAAAAAAAAAGTAGTGAAGTAGAAAATAGGTAACATAGAGTTTCCTTTCACAAAAAAAAAAAAAAAAAAAAAACCACAAGAGAAAGCATCCCCTTTTACTCAGAGAAACTCCATTTTGTAGTAGAAGCCCTCCCCCTTGCTTTTTATGTCATGTTGCTGTTGTTCGTGAAGTGTGTCAAAGCAATGACCATGTTAGCACATCAGGCCAACAGGTTCCAGTTTGTATTGTGCAGGTGTGAATGATTGTGAATGAAAGGCCAAGGAAAAGATGTGCTGTAACTGCATTTCTGACAATAATAACTTGTGTATTCACTAGCCGCCTAAACAAAAGGTGAGGTTTATATTGCTTTCTGTAATCACCTTCTGCTTAAAATGGTTGGGTGATTGCTGAATTTGTATCAGTTGAGCAGTATTTGTGATGAGCCTTTTTACTGAGCTTAAGTATTTAGTGACTTTTGTATGAAAAACAGAATAAAATGTACACACTTGTGCTAATCATACCTTTTGAAAATGCGTAAGTAGCTGTAATAAAGCATTGTCTCTATATATTTTATCTATAGTATTATATTCAGGTGGAGGAATTTGCTGTTTTTTGTTTTTTTTCTTCTTATGGTACTCTAGTCTTTTTTTGCCCCCCCCCCCTCCCCCCATGAACTTTTTTATGTATTCGTAACAACAGGGAAGGGAAAATGCAATATTTCATGTTTTTCTTCAATTATTTATCTAGGAATCTCCACAAAATATAAATTAGGTATTCTGCAAAGTCCTTGATGTGTGGAGAAGAGTGAACCTTAAATTTATGGATTTTAGCAAATACAGATTTGGCAAAAAGCTTAGAAAATAATTTTTTACATGTAGGTCTGGTCTAATAATGCCAATGCACAGAGTCAAGCAACAGTCAGTCTTGTATGGTTACGTTTTTAAAAGTGGTGGGCTTAAACACAAATACCCAACTTTCTCCTGTAATCTTTGTTTTTTATTATGGTTATAATATATATTTTAGTAAAACTCACTGTAAATAGAAAGGAAAGATTAGGTCATATGGGAAAATACTTATCTGCTGGTTTATGAAATGGCTTATGGGATCTGATCAGGTCAGTCCAAGATAGAAATGTCTTATCTAAGCATTAACTCTGTCAAAATGCTGTATGTTGGGGAATGTGAAAATTGTTGTATTGAGAGAAGAAAATGGTAAGAGTCCTTAAATATAGTGGAAGTAGAATTGTTAATAGTGATTGCATAAGGCAGAGTCTTTGTTTTCTTATATAATCTTGTATAATAGGGTGCTTATCAGTTTATGCCCCAAAACATACAAGATTTGTAATCTTACTGTGGTCTGTAGGAGTTGCTGTTCCTTTTTAAGAGAAAAGTTTGCTTGGTTAATAAAACAAAACACAGTGATGTTTAAAATTCAGTAATGAAATCGCCTTTAAAATAATGTTTTTTTCTCCATTTTTGAAGTATTATGAAAAAATATCAACTTCAGGTTTGCTTATTTGATTGTTTTATCAGCGTAAGACCTTACTGACCAAAAACTGGAAGATAAGGTTTTTGTATATATCCTGTGTATTATGTGAGATAATAAGGCAGCAGAGTAGACCTTAAGCTGTAGCACCTGCTTACTTCCTGGAAGTTTCTTTTAGAACCCTTATTCATAACTCAATACATATCGACTTAGCTCTGCTACTGGCAAAGAAAAATATCTAATGCATACAGGAGAATGCACAATATATGCTAGGTAGGTCTGTTAGAAATTATTTATAAAAGCCAGATATTGGTCGGGATGTGGTCATCTTATATGTCTCTATTTTCTTCAAATTCATCTCTGTCTAAATATTCCTTAGTAAACTACTTATAATTGTTTTTGTACTGACAAATACTGTGCAAAGATTTTATTAATCTGTGCAGCTGCTTAGTGTGCTGATCAGTCTGGACTCTTTGTAGTACTGTGTATGTATATATTCTCTTTTGTACATAACTGTAAGTTCCTCTAGCAAGGAGCTTGTTCTTTACATAGTGCCTGCCACAACAAGATGCTAGTCTCTGACACTAGCCTGTATGTACTTTTATAATACCATGATAACTTACTACAGTGATGCCTTTACTTTTTTTGTGATAGACTGAACATACCAAGGACCCTTCAAAGGAGAAGTAAGCTTTAATAATTTACTTGACTGGAGGTTTATGCAATATGTTAAGCTTCACAATAAACTGAAGGAGCTTGACATTCTACGAATGTGAAACTTTGATACTCAGTCTTCCAACTGTTTTGGACATGTTTGTTACTTCACTTGCCCAAGGAATACCATTGCATTTAGTAACAGATAAAGACCTGGGAGTCAGGCAAACTTAGTTGTTAGGAAAACAGGATTTAGTTGCAGTTGTGCCATCCTGACTGTAAAATGCAATTGCTTGTTCTTTATCACAGCAAAAGACCTACCCACATCAGTTAAACTATGCATATACTTAAATATTTGCAGGCACATGCACTTTGTGCTAAGTACTGCCATATACTGTGTGTGGGTGTATAGTTGAGAGTATAGGGCATTGCATATCAATTGGGAGGCTTGATTCAGTTTCTGGTTCTGCCACGCAGACTTTGCACATGGTCATCAGTACTTCAGAATCTGTCTTTAAATAAGCAAAGCTATCCCATCCTAGTCCAAAACCAGCTTCACTTTAAAAACCTGATTTTTACTAATTTTTACTTTGCAGGCTATATTCATGATTTTATTTCAGACTTACTGTCATACTACAGTACCTCCATTTTAGAGTTACTTATCCATGTTAAACTTGTATAGGTGAAACACAGGGTTAGAGGAATAAATGTTTCTAGAAAACTCCTTATGTTTTAATCTATTGAACTGAAAAGTAGGCCAAAAGTTTTTGTTTTCCTTTTGGTTAAGTGGGAAAGTGTTGTGCTAACTCTTGAGTTTATTATTCATGCTGATATTGATACTTTTATTGTAGTGAAAAACAACCATTTTGCTTTTGTTTCGTTAAAGATGAACTCAGTTGAGACTTGAAGAATTAATCTAATGCCTTGTTGGTACTGGAAAGGAATGCTTCTACCTTTTTTTCATTCCTCATGGCTCCCTTTGATGCTTATCTTGATAAATCTAACCAACTTGCAAAGTTGGCAAAAAAAAATTGCTTTTTGATCAGTTTTATGCCAGGTTTGTCAGGTTATTTAGCTGATACAAGGGCTAGAACTGTGTGGCTAAGAAGAGAGGGAGGTAAGGAAGGCATGAACTAACTCAAAGAAGTTGCCCCTTTGTGCCCTAACAAGCTATTAAATCACCTCAGCTGTACTGCCTGACAGCACTTTCAGGAAATGTCATTGTTTTGGAGAAAGCATCTGTATGGAAGAACAAGAGCACAGTTATGTATTAATTTAGATCCAAACAATATTAGCACTTTTTTCTTACTAGCAAAACTTTCCATATTGACCTTCACTCTGTGAAAATATTAAAAAAAAAAAAAAAATTAAATAATTTCAGAAGTTTTAATGATAAATTTGGAGCAAACTATCTTACGTACTGGTCTTACTGTGTTCCTGATAAGAAACAAATCTGTTTATCAACAGAAGTCGTATGAAGTTGATGCCTACAGTTTTGGTGGTGTTGAAATGGGGATTAGAAGAAGCTGAAACTCTGATTTTGTATTAGATATAACTTCAGTGAGCTCTGCAGTCCCAGCAGCTGGTGTAGTTACTGATGTAGTCAGTTTGACATGACCTCATGTCATAGAGGTCAAGTTGTGCAAAAATAGATATTTTTGTAGGATTGCCGCCTCACTGCTATTTATATGCAGAACTTAAAAATGAATATATGAAGTTACTTCTTTATAGAGGGGTACTAATTAAAACTTAAGAAAATCTGATTTAGACCAAATTGATGTAGTATTTGAGGACAGCTGAAAAAGTTAGTCACTGGAGGGAGGTTGGGGAAAAAAAGAGAGAAGGCAGCATATTTGCCATTGACAAAAAAAAAAAAAAAAAAATCCTCTATTTTGACATGTCTGTTCTCTTTATGTTGTAATATATTTCATGCCATTCAACAGATGAAGAACATCTTAGGTATACCATCACTTTTTATTGCAGTTGTGTTTATCTGCTGATTACATTATTTGTATGTCAAATTTTCCATATTCCAGTTGTTTTTAAAGGGTATGTATACACACCTTGCAGTTGCTAAATATAATCCTTTGACTGCTGGAACAGCTGTTCGTTGAAGGGAATAAGTCTGTATAGGATGCAAATAAAATGGGTAACTGCTTGCTAGAATCCTTGCATCATAGATCCTAAGCATCTGTGATAATTATATATCATCATTGCCTAAGAGATTGCTGTTAAATTTCATAAGGGTGAAAGCTGTAGCTTTACCATATAACTCAGATACTAGGTATCCTTACCTTCAGTGTCTACAGATCACATTTCATCTTTTTTTTTAATGTGTGAAACAGTTTTAATTGCAAAATTGCAAGGGTGATGGAAGTTTTTGAGTTCCATGTTAGTGGCTATAATAGTATGGATATATATCTGTATTTTTTTTCCTTACTGTTGCTTTTAAATAAGGGGGAAAAAAAAAAAGCCTCGTCTGAACAGAAAAGGCGAAGGAGGAGAGAATCCTTGTAGCTTGAAAATATGTCCCTAATGTGTAATTATTTTTTTTCTTGTGGATAATTTGGTTGAAGGAGGCCTCAGCAGTGACTATGGGACACCAACATGACAGACTTTTCCCAGCCTATAGTGAGTTCTGTTGGTGATTAGAATACGTTCTTACCATTTAACTTCTGTCTTTTCTGTGCTAAAACTGTGCAGAAGGAAAATGATGCACATGGTTGAATGCAGCATCTACATGTCAGTCTGAAAACAGAAGTTCTAGATATAGACAGGCATTTGCTTATTGGTTAATAGCAGGTTAATACTACACTTTCATACCTCCTTTTATATCCTTATATTTCTTTGGGTTGGTGTGTGTGTGTGGTGTGTGTATGCGGTGTTCTTGTTTTTCCCTTCCCTGTGTTAAGTTCCCTGTGAGGAAACAAAAATTTTGGAAATATACAGGCCCTACTCTGCCCATTATAAATGGGCTGTATTTCCTTGGTGTGTAACCCCTTGTCAATCTATATTTACTCTACGAAAAGTAAAATGTGGACAGGCAATTAAACCACCCAAGTTTGAAGTTCTTTTAGCCGGGAAAGAAAACAACAAAACAAAGGTGTATGGTATAGTATTATAGGACTGTTTTTATGCTTTTTGTTGTTTTTGGTTAAAATTGTTTAACTGCTCTTTCTTCATTGCAGTTTGCAGCTATGCCGTGCTCTCAGTGAAAATAAAAGCTATGATAATACGGGTTTCAGAGGTAAGTTTGTCTTTGTTTCTTTTTATCAAAGAAGGATAACACAGAAACATTCAATTAAAGTGTTTATTTGTATTTTTGCTTGGATTGTTCATGTGCAGTGACAATTAATGCACGTCAATGGAGAATACTGTAAATAGCAAGGCAGTACAACCCATCCACAGCTAGGTTTGTCTTTAGATGCTCGGTCGAAGATGATTCTTGGACAGTGGTAAACGGTGGTGGGGTAGTCTGTTTTGTGCTCTGTTCTATAGAAAATGCAGTTCTGCTTTGAACTCGGCATACAAGAAGGCTCGTGGAAGACTGCTTCCTACTTTGTGAAGAGTCAGATTTTATTCTAAAAGCAAATTTCTGTAAAAGCCCTTGGTTATATACAATTGCAATTATCTGCTGCGGAAAGTATTTTCTCTAAGCAGTATATGAGTTACAGGTTTTCTTATTTATGAATGTACACTGATGTCTTTTGAGTTTTTACGATTCTTATTTTAAGAAATTTTCTAAGCTTAAAGGAGAAATAAGTTTAGGCTTGCTCTGCAAAATGCATTGGAAGAAAAATTTTAATAGTAAGAGAGCAAAATGGCAATACAAGTAATGTCTTGGTTCTTGCTAAAACAGTCATACTGGGCAACTCTAGTAATAGGGAAGATAAGCTAAATCATTTTAACATAATTTATAAGTAACACTTCTGAAGAGGGAGTGTTTATTGTTCAACAAAGCAAAATTTGTTCTTCACGAAGTTTTTAAAGAATGGATACCTGGTGTTCTCTATCCTAAACCATTGATGACCAATTTTATATGCTATTTTCTTTTTATTGACCTCGCTGCAAAGGTTTAACAGATCGTGTGGGAATAACTATATGCTCAGTGGTCTCTTTTCAAGGCATCAGTATAGAAGTGTTTGAGGTCCTTCAGGTAATGGAAAAACCCATGTGGTTGATGTGCTGTGGTGAGACGTTGGCTGCTAAGAATCTGCTTCACGTAACCTGAATCCTATTCTGTGAGAGTACACAGGAGCTTGCAAAGTGCTGCCCTTATGCCCCTGATAATAGACATTTTGTTGAAGCAGAGTGTGCCACAAGCTTATGAGATTCCTGGAGAAGTAGACTTTGAAGGCAAATCTATTATGGGATATGATCAAAGTACTGTAATACGGTATTTATGTAGCTTGTGAATTACAAGTTGTTTTTTTTGTTTTTTTTTTTTTTTTGGTTTTGTTTTTTTTGATTTAATTAGCTGTTATGCCTCGAGTTTTTATGCTCATGGCTCTCGTAGTTTTTCATCATATTTTGCTCTTATTCCATTAAAATCTCTTGGAAGTGGATCATCTTTTCTGATGTCTAAGACATCATGCAAAAACAGTATAACAGTTTAATTTAGCAGTATGAATTAAAAAATCACTGTTTTGAGGAGCAGCTTATCACATTTACTTGTCTGAAGTCCACAACTTTACTGCAGATGTTGCTTTAAAAGGTAAATGAACAATTACCTAACATGTTTGTTAACTGTTGTCGTTTTTCAGCAGATATCCAACAGGCTTTGTATGAGCTTGCATATCATGTTGTCAGAGGAAACCTAAAGCATGATCAAGCTTCTAATGTTCTTGGTGATGTTATAGTAAGTATATATTTTGAGTAAATGCATACCTATTAAATTTTGCAGTCTATTGTGAAAGTCTGAATTAAAATCAATCAGGACAATGGTCAACAGACTTGTGTTTTTTCATGTCTAACTATCTTGTTAATATCAAATTTTCTTACATGGAATTGTAGCTGTCGAGGTTTCTATACAATTCCCACTTTTGCTGGAATAATGAATATATGTTAATTTTACCATACTTAAAAATTAAATCATTATTTGTGGGTGTATTGATACTGAAGCTTTTTCGTGTGTGCTAGAGTAGATTTCACTTGCTATTGCAATGTGAATGCAATGCCACCTACTGGTTTTTCTCATTACATCTGTTTCTTGCAGTGTGACTGTCTACCATTTTATTAGTGAAATGCAAGTCCTGTGATGACTTTTAAAATAATGCTTTACATTGATTTTAAAAAGTCCTTATTCAAAACATTTTAAGGAGAAGAAAAAAAAGTAAAGAAAAGAATGTTTTTTTCTGCAATTTCTAAGATTCCCAAAATATTGAGTGTGCTTAAAAAAAAAAAAGTTTAAACTGATTTTGGATCAGATTTGGAAAATGTGTTTCTTAAAGTTGTTTGCTGAAGAACTATAGAAATCCCTGAAACAGTGCCTAGTGATAGAAGTACCCATTCAGGTTTTAACAGCCTAAAACACATCTGCAAATTCCTCTGGCCTGAGATTTTCAGGTGTTACAAAGATTTTTTTTTTTTCTTGCCTTTCAATATGGTTTTGTTAATCAATAATCAGTATATCAGCAACAGTTAGGTATTAGTCAATAACTGAACTGCTCAATTTACTTAAAATGTATTAATATTGCATATAAACTTGCCTTTTGATCAATCAAGTGCTTATTTTATTTTTCTGCATTGCTTTATTTTTGTGCAACAGAAATCTAGATATGGGATTTCTGTCTTTACAACGAGTGTTACTTTTTTCCTTTTTAGGAATTTCGGGAAGACATGCCCTCCATTTTAGCTGATGTATTCTGCATACTAGGTAAGCTTTGTTTCCTACATTTCCACATTGGGACAAATTTGTAGAAATGTTATATGCACTTATTGACTTCTTCAGGGAATCTTTTTGCATCTACGAAACATCTGTTTTTTCTTTACAAAACCTGTGTTGATTCTTCCTCAGTATATCTCTGTCTTCTTAATGTCTCTTAATTTTGTTTTTTTTTTTTTACAGCTTCTATAAGTTTACCTATATAAAGGCAGTGGGGCTTCACGTGTCAATAAAAGCTCAAGGAGCTAACTTGCAATAATGCTGAGGGTTAGCTAATGTAATCTTTGACTTTCTGTGATTATCATTCTTGCAAGTATTTAAAATAAGTTACCTTATTTGCAAATAGATCTCTTGTTCTCAAAATGTGTTTTGTAAATATTTTATCAGTACAGTGATTGTTAATGAAGTGGGGCTTATACTAGTTTTCCAAAATCTCAAGGCAGCTGGCATTGTTTGCAAAATTAGGATTTGCGAATTTAGAAGGCTTTAAAGATGTGCACTGTTTTACTCTGGTAGTAACCCTCTGGTGGGTTTTATGCTGTAGTGTTGAGTTAAAGGTGTGGATTTTTTTTTTTTGTTGGTTTTTTTTCTTTGAGAACTTTAACTCTGCATACGTATTTCTTAGCAGGTCATACTCTTAACTGCTTACAATCTGAGTCCGATTGTATATCTCCTTAGCCTTTTCAGCAGCCTCTGCAAACTAATTTGACAGTCCATTTGTCACAGGTTGTCCTATATACTGAAAGAGACTGGGGTTCTCCAAAAAAAAAATGAACATGTGTTCTGAGAGCATATGCACAGTGAGGCTTAGCTAAACTTGCATGTGCATCCTCAATTTCGTAACATCTAATGGATGAATTTGAATTTTTTCATTCATAATATTTCATTCTGTGTTCTTGTCATCTTGTTATAAAATCTGTCTCTATTGAGTGTTATTGTTAGCAGACACCCTTCTGCTTTTTAAGCTGGGCTAGAAAACATAGTTCAGTTGTTGCTTGAGCCACTAGTAACTTGAAGTGGCAGAGCTGTGTTTGCACCCTTCTGCAAACTAGTGTAAGGTCAAATGCCATGTCCCTATTAGTAGCAGAGGAATGGTATGGAGAGCTAGGTTTCAAACTTTGTATAGAAATGGCATTGAGTTGCTTTCTTAGTTATTTTCCCCTCTTCATCCCCTCTAATGTTTCTTAATACATTTACTAATATTTGAATCTTTTTCTAAATTACTCTTATAGTCAATGTGTCTCAGTAAATAAGAACTTTTATTCTTGTCTTTATCCACGTATCCATATTTTCTAGACTAATTTTTTTCTGCAGATTCTTCATGGCTAAGAAGCTTGGGTGCTAGGGTCCAGACATCTGGCAAGTCTGCTGACTGGTTTTCTCTTATATCCAGTCACTTTCCAGGCTCTCTACATCACTGGGGCGTCTGTCTGGGGATTTGGGGATTTGTTGGCATTTTCTCCTTAGTTCTAATGTGCATGTGTGTATGCATATGTTTTGGGTTCTTTGTTTTAAGATGGTCATACTTGGTTGCTGTTTTATGGCCTCTTTTCCCATGGAAATGAATTTGAATCATTTCAAATTTTGACAATTCAAAGAAGAAGAATGAAAATATGGAGTTAAAACTGGTAGAAAGGTGCAGACCAGCAAGTGAAGAGTAATTACTCTGAAAACAGAAAAGTTACCTTACAAAAAAAATAGAAGCATCCTGTTTTCTAGAATTCATTTTTCTTTCCTTTTCTGTTATAACTGATACTTAGTGCTTGTCATAAGCTGCATTCTCACAGAGAGAAGAGCAAGAAAAATGATCATTGTGGCATTCCTGCAGTCTGTTTCGTCTACCTTTCCATGCGACTTATGTTTAAGAAATGTCATCAAAATATGATATAGCTAGAATGTGACAGGGAGCTAGCATGTTGTAAACTATTTTGCACTGAGTCATGGTTAGTAGCCATCAGAATAGTTTTAAAGAGAAGAACCTCTTCTAAATTCTGTGAAGATGCCTGAGACTAAAACTGCCAGATGTACTGACTTATTTTTTAAAAAAATCTCCCCCGACCCCACCTTCTTTTATTTTAGATATTGAAACAAGTTGTTTAGAAGAAAAAAGTAAGAGGGATCATTTTACCCAGCTGGTGTTAGC
Organism: Microcambeva ribeirae; assembly: GCA_035222435.1. Classification (NCBI taxonomy): domain Eukaryota; kingdom Metazoa; phylum Chordata; class Actinopteri; order Siluriformes; family Trichomycteridae; genus Microcambeva; species Microcambeva ribeirae. The sequence goes on from JAYECN010671798.1 coordinate 11,316, forward strand.
CTGTTTGGTAAGTTGCATTTACAGATTCTCTTTTATATGCGCAACTATGTTTAAATCTGGCACCAGGAGAGGTTTAAATAGTGTTTTATTAGCTTTTCAAAATAAAAAGCAATAACTACTGCTAAAAAATTAGTTTTAGTACATACATTATAAAGACCGTTTGGGTTACCATTATAGCTATATCAGTTATACCAACACATTTTTACAGATGCTATTATAAAATACTTTAAAACTTAAACGATTTTTGTAAATCGGATTATGTAGTTCTTTTATGTCTAAAATAGGAAAAGATGAGGAATAGTATCTTTAATTAGACCAGCTAAGCAGAAAAAAGTGCATTTGTCTTCTATGCATTCGTTTACTGCATTCTTCACTGTGTTGCTTTGCACTGGAGAATCCCTAAATGCTAAACAAATGTAGAATTTGTAACCAATAATTTAGGTATTAGGACATTTATTGAAGCCTTTCCACTTGTATAAAATACGTGCTTTTCAAATCCAGTTTTAGTTAAGTTTTAGATGTATGGCTTTTCTTCCCCCCCCCTTCAGTTTTGGCCACCTCAGTGTTTGATACGGGATGTATGTAGTATGATGTATTTGAACCTCCTTTTTTTGTTAGGGTACCTATTCAGCCTAAAATCAAGATTAGCTGCCTCCTAGCTTTGTGTAATAGAGAAATCTGATGCATATTTTTCATCTTTTTTTTTTTTCTTTTTTTTTAAAAACATATAGTATCTTGTATCTGACACTGTCCTAAAGGAGCGTCTGGACCCAGAAACACTGGAGTCACTAGGACTTATCAAGCAGTCTCAGCAGTTCAATCAGAAATCTGTTAAAATAAAGACAAAACTATTGTAAGTTTTGGGTTATGTCTTTTTTTGGTGGTTTTGGGGGAGGGAGGGAGGTGGAAGGCCTGGTACTCTAGTAACTGTTGATAATGTTCTCTGAAAATGTGTAATATTTCTTTTATAAAATTCTTAATCTTCTTTAGCAATGTGCTGTATGTTTATATTGGCCTCTGTCTGAATTTCAGTCTTCAATATTCAAGAAGAACATTTAAATTAAGTTTAGGTCTTCAAAGAACAATCTGGTAAGGTGCTAGGCACTTTTCCAGCAAAGCATGCAAGAACAAGCCTTATTGTTAAGGCGAACTATCATGTTGCTTTTAAAAGGACCACTTCTCAATGTAAAGGAGAGCTGAATATGTTTGGAGAATGATAGTTACCTTGCAAGTGTTTGATGGTGGCTTACTGTACTGCATCCTATAATACTGGAAATAGTGGAAACAAATTAAAGGTTCTTAAAAAGGTATTCAAAATTGTATGCAAATTTCATATTGATAGTATATGGGCAGCACAGTAGAAATACATTCAACTGTGTATCTAAATAATTATGTTTAATTTTTGTTTACTTACAGTTATAAGCAACAGAAGTTTAATTTGTTAAGAGAGGAGAATGAAGGTTATGCAAAGCTGATTGCAGAACTGGGACAAGACTTGTCTGGAAATATCACTAGTGACTTAATCCTTGAAAATATCAAATCTTTAATAGGTAAGGAATATGCTGCAGGAATATGGATACTGATATTCCTACATAGTCTTGTGACTACGGAAAGTGGCTCTGTACATCTCTTTGAAGTTGTTTGTGGATCAAGTGTTGGGTAATGCAGGCGCTTTGTCTGGTAGTAATACATTATATGGTAGACCATCCTAGACACAATTAGAAAATTTGTAAGCTCCTGTTTCTGCAAGGGGCGGGGGGGGGGGAATTGGGAATGTTGCTTAGTTTAATCTGGGTACAGCCTCAAATATCAGCTGTGATTTTCATTCCATAGGTATTCAAGAATAAGGTTTTTTTTTTTTTTTTGAGATGAACTCATCGTATCTTAGAATCTAACAAAGTAATTATTTTTCTATTTTAAGGTACTCCAATGCAAAATTTTGTTAATATTCTTAAGGAAGTGATATCTAATGAAATGGCAGGAGTCCTGTTTGTGATTTGTCCATCTTTCTCAATTATAAGCCTTAGTAAAGGAGTATCAAAATAAAAGTGTAAAATATTTAAAATGTCTACTACAGTGATTTGCATATAAAGTTTTTATTGTTATAGGGACTCTTATATTAATAGTCTTACTACACAATTAAGAGTTTGAGTTCCAGTTTTGCACACAGGTAACCTGAAGGCTATCTGTTTAAAAAACTCTACATGTAAAGAGCTCCTGCCTGCTTGTTTCTTTCCTTTGTTGTAGAATAATTGTTATTATTGTTGTGTTATGTGGTAAGTTAGGGGGTAAATGGAGCTGAAAAGTAACCTAGGTAACACAAATGTGGAGCATCAGTGTTTTCTCTCAAATCATAGACTGCTTTTAGTTACTGTTTAAAGCCTTAAGGTAGTAATGGCACAGAGAAGAAAATTGGATGTGTGTTTACAAAATTCTTGTGATACCAGTAAAATTTCTTTCTCAGTATTGCCTCGGGAGTTTTGATGAAAACCTTCAGATAAGGAAATGTAGATACAGGTACAGCACTGGCTGAAATTGATCTAAATCCATGCTCTTAATTGAAGGAAAAGTACTTGTTTCCCTCCTCTTTTCTTCCTCCAGAATTTAGAAACCTTTCTCCCTAGGACTAGCAGTAATTCTGAATTAATGACTATGCAAAACAGCTAGGTTAGAGTCCAGCTGCAAACCAGGAGTCCTTTTCAGATATAGGATGATTTTCATCTGGGTGACTTCTGTGGCTAAATTGAATATGGGTGTCAGCACAAGTGGGGAAGCACCCCATCCCTTTTGGTGGTAGTATTGGGATTAGTGAGACTTGAGTTTTAGTTGTTACATGCAGGGTTAAGTTTCATTTAATCTCAATTAAAAAACCTGTTTAGTTTCATTACGTGCTTCGGTTTGGCATATACTGCAAGTCAAAATTGTGCTGTGTTTGCAGGGTACTATCTTCACAGGTTATCTAGATTGTTTTGCTGTATGCTTTTTTGTGTTGAAATTGAGTCAGAATTAACTTTTTTAATCACTTTGTTATAGTAATAGAAGAAAGTGAAGAGTAGCCATATTAATCTTTGTATGTTATTCTCCCCTAGGATGTTTTAACCTTGATCCTAACAGAGTTTTGGATATTATCTTGGAAGTCTATGAGTGCAGGCCTGAGTATGATGATTTCTTTGTACCACTGATAGAGTCTTACATGTACATGTGTGAACCTCAAACTCTCTGCCATATCCTTGGATTCAAGTTCAAATTTTATCAGGTAAAGCATTTCATTCTGAAGCTTTGTTTTGGTAGCTGTTCACAATGAACATTGAACTGCGGTAATAATAGGTTTTTGCTGCAGAGTTGTGTGTGTCTGTGTGGCTTCTGTGTGTGCATATGTTTGTTTTTTTTCGCTTGTGTTCCCACCGCTGTGTGTGTGGAAATTAAGTTTTAAAAGCAACGATTTTATGGTTTTGAATGCAAGTCTGTAACATTTTTGTGTAGTTTTTGCTATTTTGTTTTAATAAATCTGCAGTGGCTTCTTTGCTCCCTCTCCCCTCGCAGCCCCCTAATGTTTGTGCTATTGTCGTCTTAGGATCCAAGTGGTGAGACGCCTTCCTCCCTATACAGAGTTGCTGCTGTTCTCTTGCAGCACAATCTCATTGACTTGGAAGATCTTTATGTTCATGTAAGTGACAATGCTCCTCTGTCAAATGCCTAATGATGAGATATTTTGTTTTGATTCACAGTTTAAACTTCCATATATAGGGTTATCTTCCTCAGGCTGATGATCGTACTAAAGGACATGGCACTTTTTCTAAGGATCAGATGTTAATATGTGTTTAACCCAAAGCAATCTACTGACAAACAGGAAATAGTGGTTAACTTTTAATACTATTCCTTGAAACTTAAGTGGAATCAAAATGCGTGTCCAAGCTGGTTACTTGTTTTCTTTTGTAGCGATGAATTTTTCACTTGTACATGTAAATGCAAGAAAAATATATGATGCTTTTGAATAATTTTTGTTTTAAGGCATTGGATTTTTGTAAATGATAACATCAAATGTGCTTATTTGATCATATTGTTGCAGATTAGTTTGAAATTGGCTAGGGCATAGGGTTCATACAATTGACAGTTGTGGGGAAGGCATACAGTGTTATTCCTCAGTAGCTCTTGTTTTCAGAGTAGTCCTCTAATTGCTTGTTTCCTTCTAGAGTTATGGTAGCAAGGAAAGTGATCTGCCATGGAATAAATTTATCTCATTAGAGCAAGAAAGGACATAAGTTTTACCTGAAGCTCAGGTGATCAAAAGTAGCTGTAGGTCACTTAAATTTTCAGAAATAATGTATATGTTCTGTCATCTTAGCTTCTTCCAGGGGATAATGCCATCATCGAGGAACACAAGCGAGAGATAGTAGAAGCTAAGCAAATTGTCAGAAAACTTACAATGGTTGTCTTGTCCTCTGAAAAGACTGAAGAAAAAGAGAAGGAGAAAGAAAAGGAGGAGGAGAAGACTGAAAAGGTGTGTGTGTGTGTGTGTACAGCTTTTATCAAAACAATTTTAAACTTGAGATAGCTACTGCTATAAAAACATTTTTGTATTTGTTTGAAATACAGATACAGATGTGCAAGTATGTGTACTTCTCACCGTGTTAATATCTGTTTTGGTGGATATCCTTCACCTCCAAAGATGCAAGACTTAGGATTTGTTCTGGATTTCAATTAAAAAATTCAGTTTAAAATTCTTGCTTCCTTGGCTAACTCATTTCATTCTTCCTTTTGACTTTTATTGGCTCCAGTGTGACCTAGCACTCATATACTGTAGAAACTTCTAACAACTATGCTTTCTAGGACTTGTAGTATAACCCTACTTGACCTCTTAAAGAAGCAGAAATAGTAAGAGCACGTTATTTCCCTCAATTCAGAATTGAAAATATTGCTGTTTTTGTGCAACTACCTGGCATTATGAAAATGGATAAATGGATATTTTTTATTATAGTGCTACTATGTCATATCTTTCTTTAAATGTATTGTTAATGTTGCTCTGATTTGATGTGTTCAAATCATACTTTAATACAGAGTCATTTAATTTCCAGGGAGCTTTTCAGTGGTGTTTTTCAAATATCTTGAGTGCTACCTGGTATCTTATCCTTAAGAAAAGAAAACTTGTTAGGAGCATTTTGTAAATGGGATATGCACTATGTGCCTCAGTATGTGGGGGAAATCCATCAATATTGGCAACCTCTATTCTTAATTTTCCTTAAGCCCCGGATTTATTATGCACATCTGTTCTGACTACTCGTTCCTAATTCTTCTATCACACGTTGGCTCGGTGCATCTCTGACCACCTTCTTCCTTCCATTTTTCTAGCCTAGCTTGAAATATCTAATTTCATTCTCTTCTCTCAGGCATCTCATGCACTCAGTGCTCTTTGACTCCCAATTGCAGTCACATTTGCTACTTACAGCTAGTGAAAGGAATCATATTAAGTTTCAGCCTTCTTCCTATTTATTGTTTCAATATGCCTTTTCCTATACCACAGTTCTAGTCTGTTTTTCTACATTCAGATTGACCAGCTTAGTATTCTTTGAAGTGCATGTGTCAATATTCTGATAGAAAATCTATAGTTTGAGAAGTTGGGCACATATATATTGCAAGTAACATCAGAAAAAATAGGGAATGTTTCTTTTGCCCAACTTTTAGAATTAAACACTGGGGGAATTTTAAGGGTTAGCAAAAACCGCAGCATTTTTTTTCTGAGAAATTACAAGGACAGAGGATGAAGTCTGAACTTGCATGGTGAGAAAATGGAGAGCTGTACTTAAACAGTTTTAGGACTCTTCAGGCAGTAAGTTATGCAATGCATGCTCTTTCTCAAAAGGTTCATTTCTCTGATAATATTTTAATATGATTAGCTATGCAGTTCGTAGCAATTATTAGAGTAACTGTATCTGACAATTTCAGTTTGAATAGTTTTTGATCTGTATGCAGTTTTAACATACAACTTTTGATGCAATACTATAAAGAAGAACTGACCGGATAAGGTAGAAACAAATGTTGAACTGTTATTGGTTTAACATTTTAAAATTCATTTAATGTTATCTCTTCTGATTAAAATGTATCGTCATAAATCTGTAATATGAATAGATTAATGCTAGAAAATGTATAACATTAGCAAATCTGTATACTCTTCCTTTTGAGATGTGTTCAGCATAAATCTGAAAACTGGTGAAGGGGGAATCCAGTTTTTGAGAGGTGACAGGAAACAGCTTTGTGATAAGATTGACAGCAGGTGCAGAGTACCTCCGCACTGTGCTCTGCATGTTTTCGCTGATGGCGAGCTTGTTCCAAAAGGGCAATGCTTACAAAAGGGAAGGGGCAGTCAAGCAGGGTGTACGTGTGAGCGATAGCTGCTTGGAAAAGTAGCACAGAAGTTCTAGAAAGGCTGTGTATTTCAATATATCAGCTGAAGTTGATTTTTCTGTAATAAATTTTTTTAAGTATGCTGTACTGAGTGAGGATTTCAAGCTTCCTGTTTATATTGCATAACTCAGGTTTTTAGAAACTTTCAGTAAAGGATCACTACCATTCTGTTAATGCCTTTTATATCGACTTAAAAGAATGATCTATGGCATTGGAGTAACTTGCAAGGTATTACATAATGAGGCTCCTATACGTTTTAAAGGTTCTTTAATTGAAGTAAAATGATTGGCATGCAATTCTAATCCCCCATATATATATATAAAATCTTTGAGTCTGATCTTGTTCTGGTATGCGTATGTCTCTTTTTCTGAAGGAAATGATGAAACTTTGTTTTCCTTACTACATGATTTCAACATGAATATTGAATTGATCTATGCATATTTGTTCTGAAACTTTTATATAGCCATAGAAATCCTGTCAGAAAAATAAAACTGCTAGTATTATAAAGTAGTCTGAAAAAGGGAGAAATATCCACATGAATGTTAGAACCTCAGAAGCATTTTTGTATTTCATTTTTCTTCTTGTCAGCCTGTCCTGTTTGCAACACTTCGTTTGAAAGGAGAGTTCTTGTCACCTTATAATACTTAATGAAATATTTCATCGTAGATCTTTTAATCCTTCCTTCTTCGATGTAAAAATTATGTTAGCATTGCAGTTATGTACAGATAGTTTTCAGACATTTTTCCTTCTTTAGTCACTTAAATACTGTGCTGTGGAGGAGCAGGAAAAATCCATTTATAGTAATGCAATGTATCAATACCATGCAAAAATACTTCAAGATACAATCTTGGTTGTGAACATCTATTCCTTCATATCTATATTGCAAATTGGGATATTTCAAAAACTTCTTGTAGGCTCATATGTAGGGTTATATTCCTCTAGAGAAGGTGGTTAAACAAATACTACAGTATGCAGCTATATGAGTGATTTTTAAATCTGTCTTTTTTTTTTTGAGAAATTCTTTGGAGAAAATGCAAGAAAAATTTGTGTCTTTAAATCCAGATCAAAACACAATTCAAAGTATTTTTAAATATTTGCATTTGTCTTTAAATGTCATATAAAGAATTAAGGTGAAATAGATTATGTTAATTTAGAAAGTATGATCAGACATTTTGTCAAACAACTTTAACTTCTCAGTTTTAACTTGGAGCCACATGTTTGCTTCTACGTGGATACATCTGTTGTTGTTTAAGTGTATTGTATAAACGTCTGGCTAATGTTTGTTTTAAATGTTTTTAATGCATTACTACATAGTTAAAATAACCTTAGTTTTTATGTCTAGTTTTAAGTTGCAGCTACATTCTGATTAAGAGGGAACGCTAGAAAGATTTTTATGAATGTACCTTTTCACTAACTGCTTGTTTTCTTGCAGCCACCTGATAATCAAAAGCTTGGTTTACTGGAAGCTTTATTGAAAATTGGTGATTGGCAGCATGCACAAAGTATTATGGATCAGATGCCTCCATTTTATGCTACTTCACACAAGCCTATTGCAGTTGCCCTTTGCCAACTTGTACATGTGACAATTGAACCTCTGTATCGCAGGTAAAGTGAAAAGTAGAAATCTGTTGCTAAATGTGGGGAAACTACATAGTACTTGTAAACATTAATTTGTTGGTAAGCTTAACTGCATTAACATGGTTCAAAGACTTTCACATCCGCTTCATGTGAAACTTCGTTAATCTGATTTCCAGAGTTGGAGTACCTAAAGGGGCTAAAGGGTCACCAATTCCTCCTTTGCCAAACAAGAGAGCGCCAAAGCAAGCAGAGAGTTTTGAAGACTTGAGAAAGGAAGTGTTCAACATGCTTTGTTACCTTGGACCTCATCTTTCTCATGATCCCATTTTATTCGCAAAAGTGGTGCGCCTTGGAAAAGCATTTATGAAAGAGGTAGGTAACATAAGAACAGTTTCTCTGAAATTAGGAAATATCCTAGTCCTTCTGATGTCAGAAAATGGTACTGATTGTTCTTAAAATATATCCAAGTACTGGAGCAACTGAAAAAGCAAGAATCTGTAAAATTGTTCTTAAAGCTTTTTTTTTTTTTTTTTTTTTTTTTTTTTTTTCTCTCTGTGAAGTGTGGATGCATTTAGGAAAAACTTTAAGAATAGTAGGTTTACAAATTGGCAAGTTACAGCAATAACTAATTTCTTGTTAAAGTCTTATTGTCCCCACTTGATAGACTATCTTTATAATAACATTTTTACATTATCCTTGTATAATGTGGGGGGTTTCTTTTGAATGAATGAATGAATGAAGGTGAGATATTAATTGCATGGAAACATTTACACTTTTTAGAAAACCCAGAAGACAATAGAGAACAGAACCTGGTAAAGCTCCAGTACTCTAAAACTGTTCTTCTGTTTCATCTGTTACGTTAAGGAGGGGATGTTTTCGTTAGTGGGATGTCTCTGTTCCAGTTAAAATGCTGCTATTCTTGAACTTGTGTCAATGACCAGTGTATACATTCCTGACTCTACTATGATGATTTCAATGTGGAGATCTAAGTTTCTTTATAAACCCTGAAGTTAGCTGTCCTTAAAAATAGAATGAGCTCTTGAGATGTGTTGTCATCTTTGACTATAATTTCCTATATTTGTTTTGAAGGACAGTAGTGTGATCTGTTCTAAAAGGGTGCAAGTGAACTTGCTTGTATTCTGAACTCTGTTAGAATTTAAACAGCTGCTCAGATTGAGGCCAGTGAATTGCTTTCTGCTGCTTTTCTGACAATATGCTATTTGACTAGCAATTTTTATTTATTCTCTCCTGCTCCCCCCATTCAGAGTAGATAAAGGTGGTGGTCTGGTAATGGGAATCACTAGTTCCTGTTGTTCATTTTTCTTACAGCAAAACAATTGAAGAGATTGGTTGATCTGAATTATGGGGGGAGGGAGTGTTTTACAACTCTCTTTCATAAAGTATCTTCGATTTCAACTACTAATAGTACTGGAAAGTTCAAAATTTGAATTCTAAACATACGCACTTGAGGGGATGCTCTCGTACACAGCAGTACTTGGTGATGCAGACTAAAAACATCTGGGGACTGAAGATGCTTCTTGTCAAGCTTTTGGATTTGGGGCGAGTGATTTTGATCTAACGCAAAAGTTCCAAGGTGCAATGGTCGGGTGGCAGAAGTTGCACTAAGTTTGGTTTCCAAGTACTGATTACAGTAATGTTGTGGTAATTATAAAAATTTCCTTCTTTCACCTACTTTCTTAACGATTGTAGGAGTATAATTTCTTAGCATCTATATATCAGTTATGAAACCTCCTTGTGGCTGATACTCCTGCATTTATAGCACACTGGCTACTTGTTCATTCCTGAGAAGATTGATATTTGAGTGATGCAATATTTTATATCAATAGTGCCTTTAATTTGGAAATGATAGCTTTACTGCTATCAACAGAGTATCAGGACTACTCTGTAATTAAATTCAAATTAATGAGGGTTTATGTGAGATTTTGTTTCTTTGTGGGCACTTGCAGTAAAAGGTAGATTACTTAGTTTTAGAAATATCGTGTAGTTTTATTTTAAGTACACGAATATGATAGCTTAACGTGTTTATGACAAGAATGAGCAACATCTTAGCTATTTACTTTAGGTCGGAACTGCGAAGAAATTCTTCAGTGGCGGAGTGGTTAAGGTAACATAGGGGAAGTTATTTTTAATGCATTATTGCTATCAGCTTGTTTATATAGTGATAAAAGTTAAATTTAACACGCAAAAGAAATTTATAATGAAGTGATTTGACTGTAAGCTAACTTACACAGTAGTTTAAAAGGTAGTCTACTAACATTGCACTGCAGCTTTTGTGCTCAAGTGTAACTTTAAAATACTGCACTTACTGCTGTATAGGCTTAATATGCTTTTCGTGGTGAGTGGAACAAAGGAGAAAAGGAGTGATTTGATAATAAGAATTAAAAATTTGAGTGGGTTTTGTTGTGAGAGAAAGCTGGACATATAGTTGATAATACACTTGGTAATTGGGTTTTGAAAGAAGTTGAATAGTAGATATGGCTTCTCTCTCTTTAGTAAGAAAATTCAATGTGTTTATATAATAAGATACTCCCTTGACATTTTAGTTTTTGCACATGTTAAAAAAAAAAATCAGAGGAGGTTGCTATATATGTAAGCAATACGTTTCATATGTGTTTGAATTTTTGTTTAAAAGTAAATTACTGTTTCTGTGCTGATTCTGCTCATAATGATAATAGCTCTCAAATGTATTAATACTTTTGATTCTAGAAATTCTTGAGAAATTGTAATAGTAATTTTACCAAACAATATGTGTAGCTAGTATGCTTTTTTCTATTGCTTATTAGCAGTAACTCTTGCCAACTCTGATTAAATGTGCTTTTATTATGCCAGAAACTTCAAATTGTTATCACAGCAGAGCACAGCGTTACTGTTGCTGAATTGCTCAGAGTATGGAAGTTCTGGCATTTTCTCTTCCATAGTGGAGCACAAGATGTAGTTCTGGGTGATGGATTATTTGTCGAGCTGAAAACTACAGGAAAAAGATGTAAACAAAGAGCTTCTTTTTTTGTTTCCCTCTTTAGCTCTTGTGAAAGTTAAATTATTGATCTTGATTATAAGCAATCAGTTTTCTCTTTTCAGAGGTTTGGGTATAAACCAGAACTCGAACAGCAAAGTAATCTCATGAGCCATGCATTTTGTTGAGAATAATCTAATCCAGTGTGTATTGCTTTAAAAGCTGTTTAGAAAAGTTGAAGCAAAAACGCTTCATCCTGCAGGATGATCTGTCTTTAGACTGTTAGAATGTTTCTAAGTAAGCGATTTAATTCAGGTGGTATATTTTCCAGTATTTTCTAGGGAAAAAAAAAATATATATATATATACATATATAGTTATAATGCATGATATTGATATCTACTTAGGAATTTAACTTGATTAAAAAAAATTTCCTTAATCTTGGCCAAGTGATAGGGGGCAAATTGATTGCAAGAGAACAAGAATTTCACATGTGCTAGATGCAAAAATATTCTTCAGTAGGAAGTAGCGAAGTGACATAATATTTTAAGTCTGACTTCATGGTGCTTTATAGGTGCATTAGAAAAAGTATTTTAACACTTTATTCAGGGTTTGCAATTGTTGCATGATGTAATGGATAAAAGACAATATGTATGCATGAGGCTTAGTTGTGTCCAGTATAAAGTTCAGAGGTGATAAAAGCAGATCTTAAGAGAACAAGATGGAGGAGGAGAATTATCTGAATAGATGGGAACACTGCAGCATGTGGAGTTAGGAGCAAATACACTGCAGCAGATGGCGCTGGTGAAAATTGGTGAGGATGTATGTAGTTTCGCAGGGGTATTTCCACTCACTAGGCCTGCAACAGTTTTAATGCTAACAGATCTGGAAAATTAAATATCTACTAGGCATGTGGCCCTTCAGATTCAGGCTTTTGCTGAGGTAGCTTTGTTCTAAAATTGTTGATTATTCTATGGTTAACATGGCTATCCTTGTTACAGTTTCAGTCTGATGGAAGCAAACAAGAAGAAAAAGAGAAAATGGTGAGTTTCTTAAAGACAGTCAACCCAAAAAATGAACATAATATATCTAATAGAACTTGTTCACCGACAGGGTTTATTTTGGCCATAAAATGTTTAAGTAGTCTTATTCCTCCTGCACAGTGCTTTTAGTATTATTATTTTGTTATTACTAGTAAGATGACAGTCTTTCTATATTCAAGGAGCTCAATCTGTGAAACGCTTTTAATTTTACTGTTTGTCTTTTGAGGAAAGAGTTTATTTTGCAGGAAGAAGTTTTTATTTTAGACTGTGTAACTTTATGTTAATAATTACTTCCCAAGCAGAATTTTGCTCTTTACTAAATGCTCACTGTAGACCTTTTGTTGAGGTTTGGTAGGCAAGTTTGAGCCACTCACATCTTTTTGCTGGGTGGGTTCCCCCCCCCCGCCATAGTTTCTCAAACTCGGACTTGTTCTTTTTAGCTTAGTGTGTTCTACTCCTTTTTATTTCTTTTTTTTTTCTCCTTCCTACTATATCTGTTTTTCCTATGAATTCTTTGACGTCATGAATGTAACTTGCTGAGAACTTTACTACTTTCTATAAGCATTTTATGCAGGCAAATAAAACATTGGCAGTATACCTAGTCCATGAATTAGTTAGCAAAATTACAGTGATTTATTTACATCCTTGTAGATTATCCTTTCTGTTCAGGAAGTTATAATTTTAAGTAAATTTGTATTTTAGTGGTCTATTAAGATGTGTAATTCATGTGTGTTATTCCTTCCGATATACTTGTTGGTTATCTTTTTTTTTTCTTCGTTTTTTTTTTTTTATTTTTTTTTTTATTTTTATCTCAGGAGATCTTATTTAGCTGCTTGTTGAGTATTACCGATCAAGTGTTGCTTCCATCCCTTTCTTTGATGGACTGCAATGCATGCATGTCTGAAGAACTGTGGGGAATGTTCAAAACTTTTCCATACCAGTACCGGTGAGTAGAATAGTTGTTGTTTACATCTTTGGAAGTGATGTCTCAAGTTGGCAGTACAAACAATTATTTTCCTTTTTCTGCTTCTGATCATTCAAGGTATCGTCTTTATGGACAGTGGAAGAATGAAACATACAATAGTCACCCTCTTCTAGTGAAAGTTAAAGCTCAAACCATAGACCGAGCCAAATACATTATGAAGTAAGTTGCAAAATTCCATAGGTAATTATGAGATGAGACTTGTTCTGTTTAATGTCACCAAAGGAAGAAAAAGCTTGGCAGAAGTACTCCCTTTTTAGATTCAGTTATTTTATTAAATACTTAAATAACAGTGCACTGACAATTCTTGTTTATTAGAAACTCCTAAGTAATGGTACAGACTAGATTGTCATCGACAAACGTTTAGTCTTCATCTGTGAAGACTAAGTCTAGTTAAACTCTCCAACCCTTCTGTGGTAGATATGTGGTTGCTGATTAATTGTCTTATTGGAAGAGATGATTATGAATCTCTTATGACTTCCTACATGGCTAGCACAGACCAAAAAAGTTAATGTTCTTTTATTTCTACTTCAGATTTTTTTTTTTTTAAGACTAACTCAGCACTTTAAATGTAGTTTGAATAATAGTTGCTGTTAAGTTTTGAAATATGAATGTCAATGCAAAAGAAATTTTCCCAAGAAGGATTGTTTAACTGAAGCTTGGTGGTGGTAACTTGAAAGCTGCCCCTTTTTGTTTTAAACTTGATAGGGTTTTTTTCTTTTTTTTTTTTTTTTTTTTTAAACTATGTGATCTTTTCTCTCAAGAACCCTTGCAAGTGTTTTTTGTTTGTTTATTATTTATTTATTGCAGGTACCATGCTTTCTCTTGATTATGCTCTTAATTTAGTTTTGGGATAGGCAGTTTACATGGCAGAATGATCCTGGTTTCTGCAGTAGATTCTTCTTTCATAGAAGTTTTTGACAAATTACTAGAGATTGTGATGGTGTTCAGTCACTGAAACAGAAATTATACCTGTGTGTGTTGTGGTCTGGAAATAAATAAAGCTAAAAGTGCCAAAATGGCGTATTCTGCTCTGTCTATATGTGCAGTTTCCTAGTGTACATTGACTTAAGATTTGCTGTTAAGCTTGTATCTTTAGTAGGGAGTGCTCTTGAGGTTAAACCCAGTGAAACTGGCATGGTTTTCCAATGAACAGAACACAACAAATATAAAATAAGTTCCTCTATTGCAATAAAATACATTCTCTTTTACAGGCGTCTAACAAAGGAAAATGTAAAACCCTCTGGAAGACAAATTGGAAAACTCAGCCACAGCAATCCTACAATTTTATTTGATTATGTATGTAATTATATGTATTTGAATATTATTAGGGCCTGTCTGTAGTTATTTAAATATGGGAACTTGTAGTCTTCATGAGAGAGTAATTCTAAAATCAGTGCTTCTGACACTTAGTTTTCAAGATAATTTTCTAGCAGTGTAGAAACACAGATCTGAGATGTTAAACATTACAGTAAGTGCTGGTTAACTACATGACTGCCCTGAAAAACGTATTTACTTTTGTGTGGGAGTAAAGCACTTAATTTGTCATGGCTGAGGTGGGACCCAAAGGAATGCAGTATTGTGCTGATCATCCATGTTCAAGTTAGGCAGTTGTGGGCAGTTGTGCATGTGTTTGAAGAAGATATTTTTATATCTAAGGTCCTTTAGGTGAAAACTGAATTACAGATTTGGGAGGAGTTTTCAAGATTGCTTGGTATTACAAAATGCCTGGTAATTGTAGAAGTATATTGATGAATTTCCACCTTATTTACAAATGTGATTCTTGATTATTGCTGAGTTAGTCTCTAAAAGTTGCTTCAAAGATGGTAATTACATATAACTAATATACCAGTAAGAACTAGATTGGACTAATACAGAGTATTTTTACTCTTTTGTATTGCTAAACGAGAATGAAAAGCAAGGTTATTTTGTAGTTTATTATAGCCAACCACAGAAAATTGCTATTAAGCTTGAGGATTTTGAAAAGTGACTTTTTTTTTTTATTCTTATATAGGGAAAAATAACAATGAAGTGTTTTTGTGATTTTTTTATTCTGTGATAGCTTAAAAACTAAAGCCTCTTTAAAGATTTTAAAGAAAAATGTTAATACAGAACTGTTTTGCATGTTTCGCTGATGTCTCTAGTATACTAGATAAATCAGTATTTTTCTTTTAGAAATGGTTTAGGACTTTCTAAAAATTATGAAAAGTGTTGTTTCTAGGACTTGAGGACAAACTTGGGTGTATTAGCTTAATATACAAAGGAAAGATAACATGGAATACTGTTTCGGAATGCTGAATGCTTTTTTTTGTAATTTTCAGATTTTATCACAAATACAGAAGTATGATAACTTAATAACTCCAGTTGTTGATTCACTGAAATACCTCACTTCACTGAATTATGATGTCTTGGCATGTATCCTTTTATGTTAATTAATGTAGCTAATAACTGGTAACAATACAATTCCAGCTGTAGCTTAATTCCAGACTATGTCCGCTGTCCTTCTGTAAATACTGTTTTCTTTTGTTGCTGTTTTTTGCTAGAAATACTTGAGTGAAGTTTTTAAGTATCTTGCTTATTTCCTGGGTTACAGAGCTTCTTTCTTTGTTTGACCTCTCCCTGCTTCAGCACTTAGAAAACTGTATCTTATTTTTAGCTGTTATACTGTTTTCATTCTGTTCTTGAAGGCTTAGTAACCTATAAATAGTGAAGTAAGACTTTTTATGTTACCTCTTCTTTTATGACTTATTCATATCATAGCTGTTTGTTAGTGGGTCTACTCTACTGTGCTTTCCATACTTGTGTATTGTGTTCATCTATTACAAATTCTAAAAATTAAAAAAGATTGAGGTGAATATTTGCTTTAACTCTACCGAAGACTGTATTATTGAAGCTCTCGCAAATCCTGAGAAGGAGAGAATGAAGCATGATGACACCACGATCTCAAGCTGGCTGCAGAGTTAGTATTTTTTTATTTTGTGTTACCCATTCATGTTTAAAATATTTCACCTTTTCTGTGGTCTGCAGTACTTTGATCTACTAGTTTTTCAAACAAAGGAAGGAGATGGTAAATTTAATCAGTAAGAAAATATCTTTCCTGTAGTACAAAACATTTAACTGACTTTCCACATGTTTTTGATTAATACTTATTTTGTTTAATACTGCATGGGGTTCAGTCAATAGCTCTTTTTTCTTGCTTTAGGTCTGGCTAGCTTTTGTGGTGCAGTTTTCCGAAAATACCCAATTGAACTTGCTGGCTTACTTCAGTATGTAGCAAACCAACTGAAAGCTGGGAAAAGGCAAGTCTTGCAGAATTATTCTGTATAAACTATTTTTATAAAGTGAAATGCAGGATTTAGATGTTTCTTTTTCTAATAGAAGAACACTTGAGGGGCACTACATACTTACTCTGGCAGCAGCAAAATTCCATTTCTGTTATCCGGAAATTTTAAGACATAAAATTTATATAAAGAATAATACAATTAGAGGAAAGTTCAGTAAGTGTATAGTCATGGTAGGTTTTTGAAATACTGTTTACTGTTTTTATCTGCAGTGTTTCTGATACTAATTGTATGAACCAACCAGACAAATGGGGGGGGGGGGGGGGGGCGGGGGACAAACCTGCC
>JAYECN010671798.1:27929-49940 GCA_035222435.1 Microcambeva ribeirae
ACTTAAAGAAGAATCCATGGTGACAGAAGGTGTGATTGTTACAGTTTTCAGTTTACTTTTTCTCACAATGCCTTTTCTGCAGAAATGTCTTTAATGTTTTTGTTATTTGCAATACTTTGATTTATTTAATGACCATTGAATTGTTCCTCAGTACATCAATGTTAATCACTTATTCAAAACTTTTAAAACAAACTTTACATTTTGAATTTTCCTTTTCTTCCATTGTCCTTCCCTTTTACCATTTATCATTTTTTGTTTGTTTATTTTTGAATTTTTTTTATTATGTGGGTGAGTATTGATTATGATATGTTCTATTATGAATCCCCCTATGCTTGCTGAAAGGCAGGTGGTACCGATGGAGAGAAGGCAGCATGTTACTTCAGGGTATTCATGTTAAGAAATCTAGTTTTTTCCCTTCCCTGCAATGTAGACGCTCAGTCTCATGTGCTCCCTTGTCCCAAATTTGTTATGTATTCTGATGATGGTACAATCACATTGATCTACAGAAGAAGGGTAAGTAATGTTTCTTGTATTTGCCTGGTATTAAGTAGCAAGCTGTTAAGTGTTTTGAAATAATAAAATTATTTTGAATTATCAGCTTAATATTTGGGATGTTAAGATGGTAGTGTGTTTAGCAGTGTGGCCTGAAATATTTTATTTAGGGCACATTCTGAAACTGTACAGTTCTTAAACAGAAAATAGAAAACATTTGTGGCTGGGAAAACAAGGAATCTAACAAAGTGTAAGTTTGAAAAATACAAATATCAAAATATTTAAATATAAAATTACACTTCAGAGGGCATTTGTCAAAACTGTTTTGACCTAGGTCACAAATTTCAAAAACTCCTACAAAATATTGCATATCATCATGGTATAATTTGTTAGACTTCAGATGAGGAAAATTCATTGCCCTGTAGAATTCAGGGCACTGAGTAAAGCCCCCCACCTTGAGAGGGGCTGTTTATTGGAGTGTTTGTGCTTTAGGTCGTAGTGCTTTCCGTGTTCAAAATAAGCCTGATAGACTGATCTTGACAGTGAATTTCTAAGGTTTTATACCCTTCTAGAACAGGAAGGACAAAATGGGGGGAAGTGAGAGGGGGAAGGAAATTTTCCATAGAATGCCATATTCGTTGTAGATGAAATAGCTCTATTGGTAGACACAATATGAAGCATGTAGAAACAGAATAAAGGAACAATTGCTATTTTATAAGTTTTTTTAAGCTTTGTTTAAAGGCACCACACTCGCTATTGTTTCTAAAAGCAGTACTATACTGCTCCTGCCAAGGGATTTTGAAATCCAGCTATTGAAGGGTTGCATTGCTTTTAAGTAATAACTTTTCACGTGTAGGAAAGAAGCCATCGTATACTCAACATAGGAGTTGCATCTTAATTGTGTGTTTTTTACTGTTGTTTGTTTGTTTTTAAATTGGCCTAATACACTTTATAGTGTTGTCTTCTACTGTTGAATATTGCAGCTCCATTTTCTTACACAAGTTTTCTTGCTCTGCTACATTTTTCTGTTTTCTGTGCAGCTTTGATTTGCTTATTTTAAAAGAAGTGGTTCAAAAAATGGCTGGGATAGAAATTACTGAAGAAATGACAATGGAACAGTTGGAAGCCATGACTGGTGGAGAACAGCTAAAAGCTGAGGTGTGTTCCTGTTCAATTAGTAATTTAATGTTAGTAACTAATGATAGTTTAGTAACTTAATGATAGCTACTGCCTGCTACAATTTGTAAATTCTGACAACACAGTAAAAGAAGCTGCTGCTTTCATCATGCAACTGATCACTCCAGTGAACTCAAGGGCCTTGCAGGCGGGCAGCCAGAATGAAATGTCATAAGCCATAGTTACTGTGCTTCACAGTATTCCATATTAATTTGCATTAATGAAGAAATTCATTATAGTAGTCGTTACAGTAGTCCTGTTGTTGCAGGACTTGTTCTGAGAGTAGCACCACTATTGAGTGCAGTAACACATATAGCACCTTAGTGGTTAAATCTGTTACAGTTTTTGCATCAGAGACCTTGTGTGTTCTCTCTAAGGGGATGATTATATCTAATTGGTGCTGAAGTCTGAAGTTTTTCTATTAAACAAAGAAGAGACTTGCAGCAGATGACAGCAAATTTAGGTCTAAAGTGCAATATCGTGTAGTCTAGGATGCCTTCACTTGTGATCTGAATATTACTCTAAACATGGATGTAAAAATACTTTGGGGATATGTGGTATTGAAATGACACTCTTCACAGTGCTGTGTAAAGGACTAATAGCATAGAGGACAAATTGCCTGCAGCACTTCTTATTTCTGATTTCTGTATAGATAAATCACAGTATTGGATCCAAAGAGAAGTTTTTTGAAAGACAGAAGGTTGTTTAGATGTAATTCCTCTTTCAGAAGCGTGTACAGTTTCTATTTATGATGCACCCTTTTTAAACTTAGGGTGTTTGTCTCTACTGTGCAGGGTGGATACTTCGGCCAGATCAGGAACACAAAAAAATCTTCTCAGAGATTGAAGGATGCATTGTTGGACCATGATCTTGCCCTTCCACTGTGCTTGCTTATGGCTCAACAGAGAAATGGTGTGATCTTTCAAGAGGGAGGAGAAAAACATCTGAAGCTTGTGGGAAAACTGTATGATCAGGTAAGCAAAGCATGCATTTGCAAGAACCCTTCCTTTGGCCAGTTGTGGTGTATCGGTACAGAACTGGCAAAACCATTTGCAGAGATTTCACTTAATGATCTCAATAAATTGGCATAGATATGCAGTATGCTGTGGATTTCTGCAATTTGAGGTCCTGTCTCTTACATGTATGGACTGAAATGGCTCAATTTGCCTATACAGGGTTTGAAAGAATTTGAAGATGGAGTTTGGTGTGATTGTTGTTGTTCTCCCACACTCCTTTGTTGGTATTTTGTTCCTAAATTGCTGTCTTAACAGCAGATAACACAGTTCAACAAAAATTCATATGGTAATGATTGTGCAAAATTAAGGAAAGTATAATTGAAAATAAATATTTGCAAGATAAGGCTTTTGACACGTTGTCCGGATAAAGTAAGGTATCCCTCTGTCTAACAGAACAGCAATTACTGCTTAGCATAAGCTTCTGATGATTTGTTCTTGCCTTCAATTGACCTCTGAGCAAAAGATTAAAATATCCTATGTTGTAGGAAATAAGAGATTTATATTTTTATGTCATTTTCTGTTATGTTGTTGACTTTTTTTTTTTCCCCCCCTCTTAAGGAAGCATCCTGAATTCCTTTCTTCCCTTTCCCTGCTTAGAAAATAGGTGCTTGTTCCATTCTAATGGAACAGAATGCTCTCGGTTCTGCTGGCTTCGCAAGGCCTTTTTTTTAGGTGCAGGTTGAGTGCACCTAAAACGCAAGCAGTGCTGGTTGAGTCAGCATTGAATGGCTGAAATATTTGGTATGGAAAACCTAGCATCTTCTTCCCTGTCAGAAAAGCTAGTGTTTATTTAGGAACTAATAAATTCTTACTGTAATGTATATCAAAAAAAAAAAAAAAAATCCTCTTCATATTCATTTCTGAACTGTCCTTTTTTTTTTTTTTTCACATGCAGTGCCATGACACCCTGGTACAATTTGGTGGATTTTTAGCATCCAATCTAAGCACTGAGGATTACATTAAGAGAGTGCCTTCTATTGATGTTCTCTGTAATGAGTTTCACACACCTCATGATGCTGCATTTTTCCTTTCAAGACCCATGTATGCACACCATATTTCGGTGAGTAAAACTCTTGTCTCCTTCTTAGAGCTGCAGTATTGTGTTTTATCACAGTGTGTGTTAGGGTCCTCTAAAGTTTGCTCAGTAAACTTTGCATAAGTTTTATCTTTAAGAAGAGTTAGGGCAGGGAAAATAAGCTGTGGAGTGGAACAAATATGCCATATATTTATATAAGATACAGTATACTCTTCAACTTCTGCATAACTGAGAGAAGTTATGGTCAGTGAAGTCATCTGATTTGGGTGATGACAAGACTTTTTTCCCTACAAATGTGTAAAGTTTTAGCAGATGTTTTAGATGCATTTTTCCTGAGGAGGAGTGTTGCAGCTGCAAACAGGTGTGGTAGGACAGGAATTGTTAGAAATAAATCTAGTATCTAGATTGTTGCTAAACTTTGACAGCAATCTTTAGTTGGTGTATTTAAATGTTTTCTTATATCAGATGAATTGGAAGAAAGCACGATTAGTGAAGATCAAATCCCTCCCTCCCATACAGATGAATACTAAAAGTTCTCTGGGACTTTTTAATGCTTTATGTATACAAATAAAATGAAATGTGTGAACTTTTACATAGATTTTTTTTTGAGAAAATCTTATGCTATTTTGTTTGTATGCGTACAAAGGTTACAGTTTTCTATTTCTTGTTTTTAATCCACAGTCAAAATATGATGAACTGAAGAAAGCTGAGAAGGGAAATAAACAGCAGCACAAAGTTCACAAATACATTACATCGTGTGAGCTGGTGATGGCACCTGTTCATGATGCTGTGATCTCTCTGCACCTTCCCAAAGTCTGGGATGACATCAGTCCTCAGTTTTATGCTACGTTCTGGTCTCTGACAATGTATGACCTTGCTGTCCCACATAGTAGCTATGACAGAGAAGTCAATAAACTTAAAGTCCAGATGAAAGCCATAGATGACAATCAGGAAATGGTACGTTTGTATCACTTGTGTTCCAGGTTAAACTTCCTAACTTAAAAAGACTTTTCTTTCTGAAATTTTAGGTGATTGTAACCCTATGTATAAAAAGGATTTCAAACAAACAAACTAAAAAAAAACTGTCCGTGTACTGGTACCATCTCATAGTGGTGGTATTCAGAACGGAATTCTGCAGACTTGCTTATTCTCTTTTGGATAATGGTGGATATTGTTACAGCTAACAACAAAGACTTAAATTATGCAAATAATGGTTTTGTATGTGCTGCTTAGCATTGAGGAAGAAAACAAGAGAAATGTGTGTGTTTGCTGTGATATTGTTACTGTAGTTGCAGGGAAAGTTCTGTCCTTGCTGGCATACAAGTTATGCAGACATTATTTTGTATTTTTTTTTGTGTTCTAAAATCTGCTCTCTTCGTAGAGTAAGGTAGTCAAAGCTTGTTAATTCTAAACAAGTGGGTCCATTCAGAGAGGTTTAATATAAACTAATTCATCCATTCTAATTTCTCATATTCATTTAATCTAGATTGGCTTTTCCCGAGAATTCCCATATTAAAAATACCAACAGCTTCACTAAACCAAAATTTCTGGAGTATCTGTTGTTTGGAAATCAGTCTTGGATGGCTGTGTCTGTATTCTAGCTCAGCTATTCACTTTTATCTTAGCTTTAGTTATTCAACTTTCATAGGTAGAATCAGGTGATTACTAGAACAATATACTATATAGTGAAAAAGGAATTTTTTCGTGTGTTCTTTGGTATTATCAAGGATCTATCTATAGCAAATGTTAAACAAATTGCATATGCATTTATAGCCTCCAAACAAAAAGAAAAAAGAAAAAGAACGTTGTACAGCTCTTCAGGACAAGCTTCTCGAGGAGGAGAAGAAGCAATTGGAGCATGTGCAGAGGGTCCTGCAGAGACTGAAACTGGAGAAGGATAACTGGCTTCTGGCAAGTGAGTATGTAGGGAAAAACTGTGGATGCTTTTTAAGTCATGTCCATCTCCAGACTTAAAAGCTTCTGAGATGTGATAGAATGGTACTTTAAATGTACTCTTATATTGAGGCACAAGTTAAAAGACATTACCTTCAGACTGAAAATTTTATTTCAAACGTTGAGTAATTTTTTTTTTTTTTTTTTTTTTTTTTTTTTTTTTTTTTTTTTTTTTTTTTTGTTCTTTGTTTAGGGAGATGCTTTGCAGTAAGATACCTGATACCTGAAAGGTATCTGCACTTACTGAAAAAAATACTGAAAAAAATAAACTTACTAAAGTTATGAAACTTACTAAAAAAAAAAATAAACTGGCTAATGTAAGATTATACACTTCTAGAATATAGATAGAAGTAGATGGATGTTATCCCATTAATTTACTGTCTCTTTTTCCCCTCTTAATTTCCTTTTCTTTTTCAAGAGTCTACCAAAAATGAGACTATCACAAAGTTTCTGCAGTTGTGTATATTTCCTCGCTGCATTTTTTCGGCAATCGATGCAGTTTATTGTGCTCACTTTGTAGAATTGGTGCATCAGCAGAAAACACCCAACTTCTCGACACTTCTTTGTTATGATAGAGTAAGTAATAGAATATATTTGTATATATTCTCTATATAATATATATTATATAGAATATTATATGTATATAATATATTATTATTATTTTTGAAAAAAATTTTATGGTGTTTTTTACCCCCTGCCCTGCCTTGAAGAGATCTCAACAAAATCATTAGCTGTGCTTAATACCGGAGTCTACATTGTAATCAGAAGCTCCCTTTTGGGTTTAGACTTGTACAGACTAGACTTCTCTGTGTTTCAGTGGATTATTTTCAGATTTTTTTTTTTCCTGATGTATCCTCATGAGGATAGACTTTCAAAGTGAAATCATTTATATCTATTATAGTTAGAGGGATCTAAGTCTCAGTTGTCACAGGAGTCAGATTAAGGTTTTGCAACCTTCCTGTAGTTTGCATTTCTGTCACCTCATCTACCCTCCCTTTCCAACTGTGTGCCCTTCCACGCCAGTAGGAACTTTCATTTGCTTCCCACAACAGTCATCATGCTTGGGAGTGTACAGTGCTAAAGAGATAGGACAGATTTGTCCTATCCCTGCTAGAGGCATGGGAAGGGTGCTACAATGAGCACTTTTCATAGCAGCAGCAGACAGACTTTCTGGATTAAACAGGGCAGTTGGGAGAGATGTTGGCAATACAGACTTTTTTCACTATTTGCATTCCTGTGGAAGAAAAAGGGATAAATATAGACAGATGGATTCGCTAGATGGATTCGCTTCAACAGTACCTGTGCTGTTCTGGGATATCAGAATCTCTCAGACACTTAATTTAGTTTCTTAATAGCAAGAAGTTACTAAGTTTTCTGTGCAGTTATTACAAATTGGACTGTGAGCTTTGCTTAACAAAAGAATTTGTATGGAGCCATCCTATAAAAAATAGGATGGAAAGTCTTCCTACAAACATTGAGTTAATAGTTGGTCTGGTATCTTTTAAGATAAGATTTTTGAAGTAGATGGACTTTTGGATTGCAGGTTAATTATGAAGGGCTGAAAGCTGGGGTGGAAAAAGTCTTGAAAGCATACCAAGATCCTTTCATAAAGTTTCAGTAGATAATAGAAAAGACTGCCTCTCTTATTTCATTCTCTGAGTAGAATGAGACATAGCTCATCAAAGGAGGCACAATTCCCAGATATTTCTGTTATCGGAATTCTAGTATCTGGGTATCTAGCCTAATAGCTGTTTAGACTAGAGGAAATTTAAATTCTGATGACTGTTTACTTTGAAATTCAGTAAACTGCGGAAGTCAAAGCTAACTTTCTATTATTATTATTAGGTTTTCTCTGATATTATATATACAGTAGCAAGTTGCACTGAGAACGAAGCTAGTAGATACGGCAGGTTTTTATGCTGTATGCTGGAGACCGTGACTAGATGGCACAGTGACAGAACCATATATGAAAAGGTATGTAGAGTTGCTAAAACATCTTTGCTCATGAAAAAAAAGTTAGATAATGCCCACTTGGATGCTCAAGCCCAATAAAATTTGATTTAGTGAAAACTAAGTGTGAATTTTTGTGGTATTCTGATTGTAGAATTATTTCTGTAATTAATACAGTTTTAATAGAAATAATTTTTTATAGCTTCAGAAGTAAAGTATGACTTTTATGACAAACAATGAGAAATCAGAAATGAAGTTAAGCTTCCCCAATTGTTAAGGAGACTCTCCTAATATTCCCTGCAGAAGTTAGCTTTTGCTGAATTCTTATTTTTGTGCTTCCTGAAAAATAATTTTCTCTTTATGCACGTGTAGGAATGTGGCAACTATCCAGGCTTCCTCACTATATTACGGGCAACTGGATTTGATGGTGGAAATAAAGCTGATCAACTGGATTATGAGAACTTTAGACATGTGGTGCACAAATGGCACTATAAATTAACTAAGGTAAATAAGGATGCTGAAAAGTTCATGTCTGTGGAAACATTAATGAAAAAAAATCTTGATAGGGTTTAATTTGTTTTCTAGGCTTCTGTACACTGCCTTGAAACAGGTGAATATACACATATCAGAAATATCCTGATTGTGCTGACCAAAATCCTTCCGTGGTATCCAAAAGTGCTGAACCTGGGCCAAGCCTTGGAAAGAAGAGTACATAAGATATGTCAGGAAGAGAAAGAGAAGAGACCTGATCTATATGCATTGGCTATGGGGTAACAACACCTTACTTTAAGAAAGTGATTAGAAGTGGATCATGAGGCTTCTAAAGACTTGGAACTGTACAGTCCTAACACATTTGATTTTTACCTTATCGCAGAAGATTACCCTATCCTGCATCTCAGGGCTGGCAGTGTGAATGAAAACTTACAGTTCGTGCTGGATGATCGTTAATTGCCTTTGCAAGACTCTAGTAAAGCACACGTAATAGTAAAGATTTCCACTTATAAGAGCTTAATTTTAGAGAAATAGTGCAGCCACAGTGATAGCTGCTGATAGAGCAAAATGAAGAGAGCGAAGTGCATAGGTCTTTGGTCTAAGTTTATACAGTTCTAAAATGTTAAACTAAAATGCTTAATTATGTTATGCATCTTGCTGTGGTGAATGCAGAATCATCCATGTTTGTTGGAGGGCCTGTTCAGATTGCTATAATAGTTCAAGTTTTGTCAGTAGGTTGTTTTTTGTGTGTGTTTGAGTAGGGGAGAGATTGGAGAGATGGGGTTTGGAAGCGGAGTGTTTGTGGTTTTGTTTATGTGTTTTTGAGGTGATTGTAGGGCAAGAATCTGCATATCATTTGGGGAAAAATGTGAAATAACAGAGGAACTGTTATGTTAAATCATTTTAAATTCAATCCATATTTTTGCTTTGTGTTTGTGCATATTTAACAATCTGTGCGACTTACAGCTATTCTGGGCAGTTGAAAAGTAGGAAGCCTTACATGGTACCTGAAAATGAATTCCACCACAAAGACCCACCTGCCAGGAATGCTGTAGCTGCAACAGTACAAAATGGGCCAGGTGGTGCTGGGATGCCTACGTCTCTCTCAATAAATACAGCAAAACTGGAAGAAAGCACTGCTGAGGAGACTGGTAAACTCGCTTTTTGTAGAATTCTTCTAATATTGTAGACAACTTCCTGAAAAGTTGTATTGTTAAACTTAAAAGAAAAATTCTAAATGTGATAGTTAATAGGGCCAGCATATGTTTTTTAAAATAGATATTTTAAGTGGATTTTCAGAGACAGTATTCTTCATTATTACTTGCCATCTTATTACTTATAGCTATCACTTACAACTGATCTTTCATGAATAAGTTATTTTAATCAGTGAGCTCTTATTCACTTGCTGAAACTTTTTTGTCTTGTGAACAGATAAACTGAAGGAGAAATCTCAGGGTGCTGTGAAAGTTATTAATAAAGCTGTTAATGCTACACCAAAAGTGACAACAAGCAATGGAAATAGTGCTTCTAATAGGTGAGAAGCTTAGTCTTCCGCATTCCCCATTTACTTCCTTCCAAATCCTTGCATTGTGCTTGAATATCACCTGACTATTTCTTTTTTGCTTTCATGTTCAATCAAATTTGTTTCTATTTCTTCAGTGTTTAGTAAATGAAATTATTTTAAAATATGCAGCTGTACCAAGCAGATACTATTGTTAAGTGTGTTCCACATTAGCTAAAACAAATATGAAATAAATTAAAACACTTGTCTGTTGCTGTTCTGATAATGTGACAGCAAAATTCTGGCTGACTCCTGCTGTTTTCAGGAGGGTATATCAGATCACTAGAAGTAAAACTCTTTGGATAAGACTAACACTAGTTTTGCACGCATGTTAATTGGCCTTTTTGTTCTTTTTATAGCAAAATTCTTAAAGAAAAAGATGATAAAGAAAAAGGTGGGAAGGAAAAAGAGAAAGAAAAAAAAGACAAGACTCCAGCTGCCACTCCAGAGACCAAGGCACTTGGGAAGGATGGAAAAGATAAACCAAAGGAAGAACGGGCAAATAAAGATGAAAAAGCAAGGGAGATAAAGGAGAAGACACCAAAATCTGAAAAAGAGAAGGAAAAAGCCAAGAAAGAAGAAAAAGCTTCAAAAGAAGAGAAGATGAAGACAGTTGTTACCAACGTTGATTCAAAGTCAGCTGCAGAAAAGGAGAAAGAAAAGGAGCCGTCCAGAGAAAGAGATGTAGCAAAGGATATGAAATCCAAGGAAAATGCTAAAGGAGGAGAAAAGATGCCAGTAGCTGGGTCCTTGAAGTCACCTGTTCCCCGATCAGAAGCATCAGAATCTGAAAGGGGTAAGCTTGTGTGTTTAGGCTATATCTTTAGAAAATAACTCTATGTCAGAAAAAAGCTAGAGATGATGAGGAAAAAATGGCTGCGTAGTAGCTGATAACTTTGGGAGTTAGGTGTAGACATCTTAAAACACAAGTAAAACACTTTCATTTTAAATAATGCTATTGTTCTTTTCTTCTTTCAGAACTAAAACGCCGCAAAGTTGATACCCATTCTTCTCCGTCACATTCCTCAACAGTAAAGGTTAGTATAGCCTGAGGAAGGCAGCGTCCATGTTAGGCTCACAAGTTTGGGATGCCAGTATCCGACTTCCTTCAAGTTTTGTGCCAAGTATACACTGGAGAGCCACTGGAGGTTTTATATTGCATTAGAAAATGCATTCCTTTTCTTTATTGGCGGACTGTCTTTTTTTCTAGAGAAATATTTTTAACCAAAATAAAGCTTCAAGGACCTAGCACAAATTTTGTAAATAGTTTTGGAAATGGCAAGAGAATTTTTACACAGAAGTGCCTCATTGTTTTAAGCAGTCAGTTTTTTTGGAGTGCAATGGTAGCTACAATCAAATGAGTCTTTGCAGCAGAATGGAGCATATTTTTCTGCACTTCTATTGAAGAATCTGTAGCACTGAAGATTCCGGGATCGTGCGGGATGTACAATACCTCTGAATTCATCAGGCTTCTTGATGAGCATCATACCGATATGTGCCTTCTAAGGAGGAGTCTTGAAAGGCGTTCCATTTTAAAGTCTCCTTGGTGATCAGTTCTCCTGTAGTTGTGTATATTCAGTGCGCATGCAGCTTCTGTTGTTACCTTCCCTTCGAGGTTTGTTTATTTCCAATGGGTTCCCACCGTGTTGAGCCCTGCGTTACGATAAAACCAGATGTGGCAACCAAGCCTACTAACCAGCAAAGAGAAACCCCAAGCATTCAAGCGCAGCACGAAACCGTGGCTGTAGCCTACTTGAAGACTCAGGGTAGCCAATCCTTGCTCCATATTTATTTTATTTCTA
Source organism: Microcambeva ribeirae (assembly GCA_035222435.1). Classification (NCBI taxonomy): domain Eukaryota; kingdom Metazoa; phylum Chordata; class Actinopteri; order Siluriformes; family Trichomycteridae; genus Microcambeva; species Microcambeva ribeirae. The sequence goes on from JAYECN010671798.1 coordinate 39,408, forward strand.
AACCATCTCTATGTTCATGGAATCTTTGAATTTGCAGTACGTTGAACCTGTAAAACTGTAAGTTACTACTACTTCATCAAGAGCACTGTGATGGATTATGTGGGCTTTTAAACTTCACCATCTTACCAATTTTTAGAACAAGCTTTATTTTTATTTTTTTTCAAAGATTACATCTCTTTTTCTGTAAGGTTTACTTGAAAGGTTTAGACTCATTTTGGAGAACTCAGAAATATCTATAATTATTTTTGAGGAAACAGGTGATTTTTGCTTGTTTTTGTAAATGGAAATGTAAAGTCATTTTAGAGTGACTTCTACCACATTTAAGTGAAAGTGGAGAAGATGGGTATAATCAAAAAAAAATGTATTTCACCTGTATTTCAGTTAAATTGAGGATTAAGATTTTTTTTATATATTTTGCAGAAGTCTTGGTGGGAGAGTGGATTTTCAGTATTTTATGGAAAATGAGATACAAACAAATTTTCTAGTTTACATATTTTTATTGGTAATATGGGATGTAGAGGATAGATGACTTTCATTTTTCTTTCTCTTTTTTAAAAATACTGTAGTTCCTGTTCTTAGTTTTGTTCATTATAAAGTATTAACATAAGATTTATTTCAGAAGGAGTAGCTGTTTTTTCTTTCGAGGGTACCGCCATGCGTCCCAAAGTTCCTCTGGTTTCTGAAAACTATTCCAGCTCACGTGTCATCTCCATTCATTTTCTACAGGACAACCTCAGCGAACTCAAGGACTCTTCAGCAAAGGTTTGAATCTTTTAGACACCACCAAAGATTACTCTTGTTTTGTTGCCGAGAAAGCTTATTCTTGGTTTTATGGCAAACCCCATCAGAAAACTCAAATCTCATTCCTGTAAATGTTAATGTAGTAACAGAATGGATTGGGCTGGTGTTGTGTGTGGCTTTTTTGTTAGTTTTGTTTTGTTTTCCTCCCCACCCCCTTTGTTTTGTTATTTTCTTTTTTTACCCCTTTCTGATACATAGAACTTCTGTGCTGTGCTGTCCTTGAGGCTCACTCCTGCCTGCAGGTGACTGGGGAGAATTTGTTGTGTGGAAGCAACCTAAAGAATAACTGCTGAGTTTACTGTTATTTTGATTTTGATTTTTTTTTTTCCCCCCCCAGAGATTGTCTTTCGTAGTTCACAATTTTACCTTCAATTTTATTTTGTAGGTAAAAATAAAATAGCACAGCTGTCAGTACTATCTTTGCTTTACTTAATTCCAACTGATTAAACAAAAAAACATGTACCCAAATAGTGAATTTAAAAAAACAAGAAGTAACTATTTGGATATTCAGTGCCAGCTGTGATAGTTGTGATTTTTATAATGGATTTGACTGATGCCTTTTAATGGAATCTTTCTACCGTCAGCTCTGTTTATTGGGGAGGCACCCTGTGATTCTCATAACTTAAATCTGATGAGATGATAGCATCTGTGGATCAAATTCAAATAGTTTCAAATAATACTTGTAAATCACTGTCTTTATTTTCTTGTAAATTACCAAAAGTTAAATTTTAGTAGCTTTTGAGTTTTGTCAAGTGTTATACTTGACAGTTCTGTAATTTCTTTCTCTCCCACCTCCCAAAGAAAAAGTTGAATATATAAAAATATTTAGCTTTGAAATGAAATTGAAATTGGTTAGAAACAGAAGTTGAATAGCAGGCTAGAACCTTGCAGAGCAAGCAACTTCTGTTTTCAGCTACTTTTATCATTTGAAGCTCAGGGTTTACCTTTGAAGTCTGTACTTACCTAATTTAAAAACAAAATGAAAAAACATCCACAAAGTATTAACTTAAATACTTTGTGGATTAAGGTTATTCTTTAAAAGTTAGAACCTGTTTAAGAAACTGATTCCATTCATTCATTCCAGGCAGAATTGCAGGTGCTAAGTCAGTCCAGGAATCTGCACATCAGTAATACTGCTTTGATGTATCAAACAATACTGGTAAACGATTTTGTGTGTACTCGATAAGTGTTTCAGTTAAGTGAAAAAGTTCTTGTTTGTTTGGTGCTGAGAAAACAATATTACAGATTAATTTATAGATGACCAGTTTGAAAGTGTCTTTTACTTGTTGTTTGTATAGTGCCAATATTTAATTTTGTTCTTTGAGCTAGATCTGGTACAATAGAATAAGACTTTCATTTACACATTTAGAAATACATATTAATTCTCAGTGGTATTGCCTTAATTTAACAGCACTACATTAACCACACTACTCCAACACTGTCCAAGAGTAAGGAGAGAGAAGTGGACAAGAAAGACTTGGACAAGTCAAGGGAAAGATCAAGAGAGAGAGAGAAGAAAGATGAAAAGGACAGGAAAGATCGAAAAAGGGTTGGTAATTTTTTTATGAACTAGTTCAGAAAGTTGTTAAATATTTGGAAAGCTCTCTATTCAAACCTCTTACAATAATAACTGGTGGTACAACCTATCAAAGCAGAAGTTATCCAGTCAGGGTTGTTCTTTTCTGTTAATATTTCAGAAGTCAGTTTATATTAATACATTCTAAATCATTACTCCTCAAAGTTAATTTCCAGAAGCTTTAAGCAATATGTAATATTCAGTTATCTTAAGTATTCAAAATATATTTAAGTGCTGCTTCAGGAGTATGACTGTATTAGTCTGCTAACGTTTGCGTAATTTATTTGGTATTAGGATCATTCAAACAGTGATCGAGAAGTGCCACAGGATTCAACCAAACGACGCAAAGAAGAAAATGGGACAAGTATGTACTTTGTGTTTGTGTGTGTAAGATTTTTATAATTGATGTGAATTGTGAATCATGACTTTCTGCTGTGTTTTTAGCTGGCTCTTCAAAACATAGTAAAAGTGAAAGTCCTTCTGATTCCCCTCGCTCAAATGAAAAGGAAAAGGAGAAGAACAAATCAAAATCTTCAGGTAAAGAAAAAGGTGATTCAATCAAAGCAGAGAAGATGGAGAAGAGCTCCTCTGGTAGCAAAAAGGTAAAAATAACCTTGTTTAATTTTCAGTTTCCCTCCTTCCCCGCCAGCTTGTAGGGGGAAACAGTGTATTTTTCCTATATTTTGTTGCCTGTTTATGGCCTAAATCAGAGATATCTATGAGTATGTAGGAAAATTTTCTCGAATTTCTGGAATCTTGGCGGCTGTGCATATTTCAGCAGTCACCCTGACTGTGGATAAATCAGAGAAATAGTTACTTTTGATAGTTGTCAGGAAAAATCATAAATTGTAAGAGAGTATTCAACATTTAAAGTATATTTGCAGACTAGTTTGGGAGCAAATATGTAAAAGCAGGTATTATTATGAGCCATTCATCTTCTATTCACTTGTTAAGTGCACATCAGCACAACTTTTCTTTGTGAAACCAAGGCAGTGTCTTGCAGCCATATCTGTAAAACACCAAACAATATTACTCTTCTTTAGAGGTTACTGTAAATGATAAGACAAAGTTACAGAAATCTCAAATCATAGAATACGATTACATTCACTCTGTCAGTTTTCTTTAGGTAGAATCACTGTGGCCAGTTAAAGTTAACTTTAAATGTATACGAACCTTCTAGTCACTGTACAGTGTATACAGTAGTAATTATTTCTCTTATATATTTTTGCTAAGGAGTCAAGACATGATAAAGAAAAAACAGAAAAGAAAGAAAAACGAGACAGCACTGGAGGAAAAGAAGAGAAGAAACAATATCCTATTAACACACAAACATTTAAGATAATACTGAAATGTAGCTTCATTTCATTGTTTGTACTAAAATGTATTTATCCTTAATGCTTGATCTACTCATAAATCTTCAGACAAGCACAGATAATGAAGAATATTCCAGCCAAGGTAAAATTTTTATGCTTTCCTTTGAATGATAGCTCTTATAGCCGCTATAGGTTGGTATCCTATAGAAATAGGCTGATTGTAAAAGCAACTATACATTTTTTTTAGTTCTAGCTTGGAACTTTCTGCATCCTCAGCATAGGAATTGACTATATTTTTAAGCCTGTTTTTTAAGTGCCAAACAAAAGAGATAAAATGGGCTGTAAACAATGTGGGGTCAAGGATGCACACTTAGTACTCGTTCTAAGAAAGGTGGATTTAAAAAAAAAAAAAAAAAAAAAAGAAAAGTGATGAATCACTGAATCCTGATAGTCTTTTCAGACCTACTTTAAATGCATGAAGACTAAAACTGAGTTTTAAGAGGGTGTCCCTTCCCTCTCCCTCTCCTTGCATATGATCATTTTCTCAGAATAACTCATTTTCCGTTACTTGGGAAGCACGGGGGACTGTCTCAGTGAAATTAAAATTAGTTCAGCTGACCTATGTAATTTTTGAGCTAACACGTGGCTACCAGTCTTTCTCTATAAAGCAACAGCAGTTCTACATTCTATAAACTGAATAGATACGGTTGGGAAGATATCAAAATGACTGTTTAACAGATATAAAAAGATAGAGCTTCTCTCTTTCTCTAACTGTAAATTGTCTTGGTGATTTATTATTTTTGTCATGTTCTTTATTCAGAATTGATAAATTATTTCTCTGAAAATTTTGTATATTCTGTGAGCACTCAAAGTGAACAAAAGGAGAAATTACTTTTTTCTCTCCATTCAGTTTCAGTTTTTTGGACTTTGAAAGATCTGCTTTCTCAAAGAAATACTGTTCCAACTACTATACAATATAGCCAGGCAGAGCATGGCAAAAGCCTAACTTTTGTTAGGCAAAGCAATACACTTGGGGAGGAGGGGAAGATGAGTCCTTTACACACACAAGTCCTTTAATGTCTCAGTTCTTGCAGAAGGATTAATGAGGCTGAAAACTTGCCCTGTTTTCATGACTGGTTGATCAAGAAAGATGCTGCCTTTCACAAAATGACTTACTGTGAATCCTGTTTCAACACAAAATTTCTTTACTGTGGGAATAGTGAAACACTATCACTGCCTAGAGTGGTTGGGGATTCTCAGTCTCTTGGGATAATACAAATCCAGCTGCACATGGGCATCCAGCAACCTGCCCTAGGTAATCTTGCTTTTGAGCAGTGGAGGTGGACTAGATGATCTCCAAAGGTCCCTTTCAACCTTCATAATTTTGTGATATAATTACATGGTTTTCCTGCCTTGAGGACCGGGATATTTTAGGTGATGCTATATGGAAAACTTACTGGAGAGATTATTGGTTGTGGACTCTCCAGTGAGCCCTGTGTGTAGTGGCTATGCTTCCTTCAGTTGAAGGAGAAAGGGGCCTCGACAGAATCTTGTGTCCATCCTTTTGCATTTGACAGCTTTAATAAAACAAAGACCAAATCTGAAAGATGGTTTTGTTTTTGGGAAGTATTTTTCAAGAGAAAAAAAGTAGTAGCATGGCTTACGTAACATGTACAGAGGAGTGTTTTGAAAAGGTCTCCTATGGAGAACTGCTGCAGTATCTTTGGTCAGGTCGGAAAACAAACGACAACAACAGCAACAAAAACATTTGTGACAACTTTTAATGGGGTAGCAAAGGCTTGTTGGTTTCGACACAGAAATCTAACAATGCAGGAAAGCTGCTTTCTCTTTTTCCAATATGCAGCTGTAGTAGGGGAAGAAACTTTCTGAAATTTTCTGATCATCCGGAAATGTCATCTGAAGATGATTTCTGCAGTTGGATTGTTGCCTCCAGAGCAATGGGGGATTATTGAAAAAAGGATCTCGAGAGTTTCGACTGGTGACATTGCTTGCTCAGCCACTGAAGCCAAGGGCAAATATGTGAAGGGTTTTTGGGTAACAAAGTTCACGCTGATAACTTGTGCTCTTTGGAGGGTGTTGGTAGCGGAGAAAAAGAATAAAAGGTGCTGTTATTGCTTCTTAGTAGTATTGCTGTTTTATCTTCTTGAAGTAATAGAATATGCTTCTATACAGAATGATTGGGAGCAGTCCTTTTGGGGGAGGGAAAAAAATCATGGAATATGCTGGACTTATGTCCAACAAAGTCATTATTGCCTGATCTCTGTGGGTTGATTCCAGGTTTATTCATTTCTTTAAGAACTGTGTCCTGATTTAAGGAAGGAAATGCTTAGTAAATGTCAGTTGCCATCAAATTGACATCTAGTTATGTGTAATGGGCTAAACTGGAGCATCTGGCATAAAGTACTGATGCTCTCCCATAATATAAATAGTGAAGCACAAGAAAAGGCTTTTTGTGATGAATGGTTGTGAAAGCCAATATTCCTGTGTAGTGTTAATTTTTTAAACACTCTTCCTAATGTACAGCTTCTGAGTGACTGCATTTATTTTTCTTCTCTAGAAGAAACTAACATTTTGAGGGGTTCTAATTCTAAACCAGCTTTTACTTTGACAAGTGACAGCTTACATATTTGTATCTTTAAGTTAGTATTTCACTACTTACAATGCAATGCTTACATTAATACAGCTCTTGCTAAAGAGTAAGATAGATCTAATGAGAGAATGACTAATATTCCATTTTTTCCCTCATTCTTTGAATTGTGAATGGAACAAAATGCTGAGTTGTGAGACTAGTACTTACTTGAATGACATCTAATTGCATTTTTTTTTATGTCTTGATTGCAGGTAAAATTGAAATGGGAAGATATCCAGCTGTGACCAGAAATGTATTTTCCAGAGTATAGATTGCACAGAAATTTGTGAATGAAGAGGACCCATCTGCATCTCCTTAAATTATTCAGTTCTCTGCTTTATTTTCCCCATGCTGAAGATTTAATTGTTGAGTTGTACATTACTGTATTTTAACTTGTTGCTTAGTTTCTTACACATTTATTTTCAGTACCTGGCTGAAAGTGTTACCTATTCCATATTTTAGCACAATGTGCTGCAAACAAACAGTTGCCATAGTGCAAATGAGGTTTCATCTGTACAGAGTTCCACTTTAGGTTGTCTAAATACTGCCTGAGTGTAGTAATTCTTTCCATCTGAAATGCATTCTTTTAGATGTTTGAAAACCACAAATAAACAGTTATTGAACCTTTTTGAATTTACCTCATTGAAACTCAGTTTTTATTTATTACTTGGCCTGTTTTTAATATCAGTGACTAAAAAGAACCAAGTGGGAGCACTGTTTTGATGCAATGCTTAGGGATTATTTGTATATTATGTGTACAACGCTGACTTGTTTAAAAAACAAAGAACGAACCCCATCTCTTCCAGCCCACCCTAAACCTGTGCTCAGTTGTCCCTTGCCACACCTTTTGTTTGTCATGATGTTTTTAGATTAATTGGAAATGCTCTCTTCAAAACTGAAATAAAGTAAGTTTCAATTACAGCTACAGGAGCTTTGTATCGCTGAACTTTAGTCTGAAGTTTCACAATGACATTTTTAAAAAAAAAAGAAACAAAAAAATTTTTTATCTGCTGAATTCTACCAGTGTAACCTTTTTTCTAAATAAACAATAGTTTTCTCAATGGGTCGTAAATCATTGTGTGCGTGTGGTCGCTTTATTTTATGTGTTGTTATGAAACTTTGGTGTTACGGGTGTGGAATTGTGCGAGGGTGTTTTGTCTTTGCTATGGATGGGTCCTCTGTACTTGCCTCCTCATCAGATGCATCTTGCCAAGGGTCTGAATCATACAACATGTCAGCAACCCAAGCATATCTGCCTAGTGTAGAAAAGAGGTCTCTGTTATGCTTTAACAGTAGTTTCATGAGGACATGGGGCTTGACTTGTATTTAATCAAGTTTGCACTTGATCTAAAGTTCATTAAAATCTTTGACACTTGTCATGTTAAAGGAAGGGGTTTCCTTGAACGCTTTTAATTTGATGAACCTATCTGTGTCCCAGGAAAGATGAGACCCTTGTGCCTGACCAGCCTCTCTGCCCCCGCTTTAGGGGAACCCTACCAGACAGCCCACTGTATTGGAGGGTGACTTGACAGGCTCAGCCCATCAACCGATCCCTGAAGTTGCAATGGAGTCTTCCCTAGTAGCTTCTCCCCTCTTTTGTTCACCTTTATACTTTTTCCGACAAGTACTTTTTGTGTGGTCCAAAAAGGAGGTTCATTGATATTTGTTAGTGCAATTGATACAAATCAAGTTAAATTTGCACAGGGAACTTGAACCTTAAGGAACAGGCTTGGAAAAATTTTCTCAATTTTTTTTTTTTTTTTTTTTTTTTTTTTTTAAGTGACCTGGTTTGTCCTACCTGGAGTGATGAGCCTGCTGCTTTCAAAAGTGATGGGGATCTGTGATACTCCTATGCCTGGGTGCATAATGTGGTTTGTACTGAAGGAGCTGTAGCTGTGAGGAGACTGAGCACCTGCCTGCTTAAAATTACAGCCTTGTAAGGTTCTAACTTAGGTTTTTAATCAAAAAGAAAGATTGTGGCTTACAGGCCCTGCCCATGAAGCAAATTAATATTCTGAACAGTAAAAAACCCTAAAGCTAATAGAATACTTGTTGATTACAATAACCTTTTTGTGTCACATATTAGTAGTGTTCAAAACAGATGTTTACTTGCATGCTAAATATTGTTTTAAAAAGTTTTTGCTTAGTCTAGAAAAAAATGAACTACACCTAGGACATACCCGTTGCTCTGTGGAGGTCAGTCAGCTTGTACATCAAGTTATTTGGGACAGTAGTGTCCTCTTTGTGGCTCTAGTTAGTGCTGAACATCAAGGAACTGTAGAGTTCATAGACTTGATCAGTAAAACTCATCTGATTAGATTTGTCCTTATTAACTAGAGGTTATTTCTGAATGAATTAGAAAAGATTACAAATCCCTGTCCCCTAGTACAAGAAAGATACAGATGAATTCGGAAGGGACTCAGGTAAGAGTTACCAGGCTAATTAGAGGTGAGGAAGAACTGCTTAAAAAAAAGGAGAGTAACCAAGCTAAATGCTTGGGCTAGCTTTTAATTAACTCATTAGGGCAGTAATGAAATGCTGCTATCAAAGTCACTGTAGTCTTTGGAATTTACATGAGTGCAAATGAGATCAGGATTTGACTTGCTGATTGTGCAAATGACAAACAGCTGCCGAGGTAACAACTGGTTTCTCGAGGATATCGGTATTTAGGGCTGTTCCTCAGAAATGAGATTAAACTGAACAAACTAAAAGGTGACTCTAGGATCTCTGAATATAGTGTAATCTTCAAAGGAAACAGGAGATGATCTGTTAGCTCAGAAATGAAATAATCATTTAAAAGTAAGCTTCAAGGAATCATGTCTTTACTGTACTGGCAGAGGATTTATCCTCTACCTGCACCATTTCTCATTTGTAATAGGAGGAGCACCATGAGCTGTGCTGGGAAAGGAGAATCAAGCAGGATGCTTAGCTGGTGCTGTTGCTTGTTCTCCCCCACACTCAGAAACTTTCTAAAAATAAAGGTTTTCATAACCACCCTCTGCAAGAATGGTTTTGTGCATGCTGACATCAGTGGGAATCTGGATGCTCAAGCCAGGGCATATTTGTGGCAGCGAGGTGGTAGCTGCACTCCCATCCATTTTCAATAGCCTCTTTCTCTGTAATTAACTGATCAACTATGGTGCAGGGGAGAAGGAAAGCTGGCATCATGATCTCATGATTGGCAGCCCTCGTTCTTGTGGGAGACTTCAACCTAGCAGATGTTTGTTGGACATACAATAGGGCAGAGAGGAAAGAGTCTAGGAGGTTCCTGGAGCGTGTGGAAGATAACTTCCTATCACAGCTGGTAAGTGAGCCTACTAGGGCAGGAGCTCTGCTGGGCCTGCTCTTTGCCAACAGAGAAGGACTTGTGGGAGATGTGGTAGTCGAAGGCCGTCATGTGCACGGTGACCACAAAATGATAAGAGTTTTCAGTTCTCTGTGAAGTCAGGAGGGACGTCAGCAGGACACCCCTGCTGGACTTCCAGCGGGTGAACTTTGGACTGTTTAGGACATCGGTTGGAAGGGTCTCTTGGAAGACAGTCCTGAAGAGTGAAGAGGTCGGGAAGGGTGGAGGGGACAGACTGGCCTGTCTGAGTAGACAACTATTGCTAAGACTTTGGGAAAAAAAGAAGGGTTTATCACCTTAGGAAGAAGGGGCAGACAACTCAGCAAGAGTACAAGGATGTCACTAGGGTATGCAGGGAAGAAATAAGAAAGGTGAAAGTTTGGATGGAACTCAATCTAGCCAGCGCTGTATAAGACAACAAAAAACATTTCTACAAATACATTAACAAAAAAAAGAGGGTGAAGGACAATCTCTGTCCTTTATTGGATATGGTGGGAAACATTGTCACCAGGCATAAGGATAAGGATAAGGCTGAGGTACTTAATGTCTTCTTTGCCTCAGTCTTTAGCATCCAGATCAGTTATCCTGAAGGTACTTGGCCTCCTGAGCTACAAAACACAGAGAGCAGGATAAACACCCCATAATTCACAAAGAAAGAGTCAGTGACCTGCTATTCCACTTGGACACCCCCAACTCTATGGGGCGAGATGGAATCCACCTGTGAGTTCTGAAGGAGCGAGTGGAAGCACTCGCCAAGCAGCTCTCCATCTTCCATCAGCAGTCCTGGTCAACAGGGGAGGTCCCAGACGACTGGAGACTTGCCAATGTGACACCTATCTACAAGAAA
>JAYECN010671899.1:0-49940 GCA_035222435.1 Microcambeva ribeirae
TATGAAATGAACCCAGTTACATTAAAAAAAAAAAAAAAAAAAAAAGGCTTTCATTGCTCTCAGTGTCTCAATGTCTGGCCTCCTGGATGTGTTCTCCTGTTACGTTCAGCTTCAGTGTCCTTCTCCTCCTTTATGCTGTTCAGATGTTTCTCTCTTTTTTAGAGAAAAAGTAAAACCTAGTTTTCTTTTGTAAAACATGGTAATTTTTTTTCTCCTTTCCTTGAAGTAGGCTGTGCCAGGTCTGGATGCACTTCTGCTTTATGGCCTGGGTAAGATCTAAGTTTCTGTAGGCCTTCTTCAGGAAATGCTCCTTTTCCTCAGCCTAGGATAATCTTAATTACCATGTCTGTGTGTTTTCAGGCTTCAGGCAGGAGACTGAGAAAAGAAAAGAAAGCTCTGAGCTGCTCTGAGCGCTGAACTCGGTTTGAGTTGTAGAGCAGAGTGATGGGCTTGCTTTAAATAGGAACAGGATCTCCTTTCTCTGCAACTTGTGACATCTCTCTCATCGTCTTCTTTCATGATTTGTATATATCCTTTCCAAATCTTGACTTTATCATGCATATATATTCCTTCCCCTTTGTTTCTATCCCTTTGGAGCTCATTTTAGAGACTTACTTCTAAGATGCACTATATATTAAAGTCCTCCCTGGTAGCGGGAAGATATTTTGCCCTTTCCATGGAGTTCCCCTGCTGGCAGCTGCCGGAGGTTTGGTAGTTCTGCTCTGCTCTCTGCTCCCGTCTCCCTCAGAGCTGCTCCCCTTGATCCTCTGCTCCCATCTCCCTTGGAGCTGCTCCCCTTGATCCTCTCCAGCGGGGCTGTGGCGAGACGGGTGCCCCGTGGTGCTGCTCCGGGGCACTCGGAGCAGAGCAGGCTGCTGCTGCGTCAGGAAACCCCGCATGGCCTCGGCTGCTCGTGCACGGATAATACAGTTTACTCAGTCTGTAACCATTTTCTTTTGAGCACAGCGCTCATACTGTCTGGCAACTTGCTGTCCTACAAACTAGTGCATAAGTTGACAAGTCATTTGTAATGAATCCTTCACGATACAGATGGCTGGGAACGTATACGGCAATTGCACCAATTCCTGAAGACTGATGGGTGATATTTGCCATCTCATAATTTATACTTGTGTGGTAATTGGATTTTTCTTAATTAAGGAAAGGGGGTGGACAGTTTTGTCACTTAGCAAAGTCCTTACCCATTAAAAGGATCAATAACTTTCTTCATAAGACCCTGGAGGTGTAAAATACTCAGAAGAGCTAGGATACAATAGCCTTGATTCCTGCTCAAGTCCTTAGCACCTGCAGCTGTCAGGGACAGGTTTTGGGCTAGACCAAGCAATCAAATTCTCTGCAAGTCACCCAGTGACTGAAACCAGACCATTTTCTGTAGTAATAGCAGAGGCTGCTATGAGTATGAGCTACAGGATTGTCTTGCTTTCTGCCCTATGACACTTCTAAAACTGCTAGTGCATTTAGAGTGGGATCTAAATGACTTTCCTCAATAGCACAAGAACCTTTCTAATCTGCACCCTTGTTTCAAGGTTGGTAGAGATAAAATCCTATACAAACTGGGATTTTGAAACTGTTTTAAGAGAACTATCAAGTTAGTGAGTTGCTGCAGAATTTTGCAGCTAGAGCAGAGCTTAGTGTGGTTGAGGAGCAGTCCAAATGGTGAAACACAGAAGGGACTGTAGGATGCTTGGGCTGAGTAGCTTAAGAAAATAATTCAGGATGCTGGGGTTAAAGTACAGCCTGGAAATGGTTAAAGGTAGGATCATAAGCATGTTATTTATGAGAGGCTAGGCAGGAAAATCAAGAAATATTTATGCACTTGTGGAGACTCATTATAAGAATAGAGCACTGATCACAGAGGATTTCAATTATCTTGAGTTTGACTGGAATAAGAATTGTTTAATGCCTGAGGAAAGATACATGTGGTAGTGCAAGATTGTTTTCTCTTGTAATTTATATAGGCAAGTAAAAAAAAAAAAAATCTCTGAGGATACTTTGGATGTATTCCCAGGAAATGGAGCAAGACCTGTATGATAAATAAGATAGAAGCGGGTGAGCTTATAAGGTTGAGTGATCATAATGCTATTGGATTTGAAATATTCATGAGGCTACAATATGTACAAAGAGTAGTGACACAAAAATATTAAACTTTGAAAAGTCAGTACTCGAAGAAGTGTGTAATGAATTGAAGAAAATTGATGGGGATGCAGCTATTGTCCCCAAAAATGTGTTGTGGGAGAATGAAGGAAATGTTTTAGGAGCAGATAAGAAAGATGCAATCTACATTCTTTCCAATGAAATGTAAATGTCAAACATGTCATCAATCATCTCAAAGCAACATTTTTGCAGTGAAACAGGAGACTGCAAGAAGGATTAAAAAGAACCACCAGCTTTGGTAAATTATATAGAAAAGAAAATAGCATAGGAACAAAAATAATACATGGAGGAAACAAAGTGAAACTTGCAGTACCATAGAAAATAGCATGCAATTATGCACTGAAAATGAAACTTTCTCTTACCTGAAGGTAATAATGGGAATTAGACAGATTAGAACTGAGAGAAGGTCAGCTCAAATTAAAGCCCATCTGTGCCTGCCACTGTGTGATTTTCCTAAACCTTTATTTCATTTGACTATCTACCTCAGTTTTTGCTTTTCAGAATGATAGTTTGTATGCTTTTGTTCACTGACATTTCTAACTGTGGTGATCTCTAATAATGATCCTGTTTGGCTTTTGTATTTATTATTCCCATGCAAGTTCCCAGTTAATTCCTAATCTTCACCACCCTCTTTTTTCAGGAGTGTGTTGCCTCTCTTTTCATTTTATTGGTCTTACCCAGGCTTTGTCAGTATTTTAAGGGCAGACTGTGGCTGTGATCAGCTCCCTGTGCTTGAGCGAGGGCGGAGTGGAAGCAGGAATCTCTGCTCGCCTGGCTGACTGGCCTTGGGGCCTTGCTGGAGGGTGAAGGTATTGGCTTGTACAGGGGGATTTGCCTGCTTATTACCTAGGTAATAACAAGCCTGGACTCTTACGCCACTACTCATAGGACTGTAAGAAGTGTCTATGGGGTCAGGTTAGTGGTTCCTCTAATCTGGTGCCCTTACTTTGATAATAACCAGCAGGTAATATTTTGATGGAGATAACTTGGGGCAAAAAGGAATTTCTGCAGGCTTCTACCACTACCTATATTATTGCAGTGCACAAAAATATGAATGCCCCATTATATTGACTATTGTATTAAAGGTTTTATGTAACAGATGAAAAAGTGACCAAATGTATGCCATTGTTATATTAGAGACCAAGCTTAAGTAAGTTAATAAACTGGGAGAAAGATATCCACGGTTGAGGATAGGTCATATTTTAAGAAATATCCTTAAAGTAAATCAATTAATGCTAAACTTAATTTTATGCAGAAACCTGAAGGGGTTGGTTCTTGTGTCTTAATGAGAGTAAAACTGAAGTGACTTCACTGTTACCAGTTGCTTTCAATTTACTTTCATGTAAAAACAGAGGTTGGAATTTGCTCTTAGGTCTGAATCTGCAGGTATTAAATCTGTGCTTTCAGATCTAAATTAAAAACAAAAGGCAATTTCCTCCTTTCTGGTGTTCACTGGGGAGCTCTATTGCTTATCCTGCACTTACTCTGCAGCCTGTGGCTGTGGACGCTTGCAGAAGACCTTTACTTATGCATCTGTTCATTTTCCCAAGCTTACAACTGTGATTGCACCACTAGAAGAGGAGTGGCAAGGTGGTTGGGTGCAGAAATGATGCCCTTGCTTCACTGACAGAGCTGGCCCCCCACAATGTGCAATATATTAGCTCACGGTGATCCAGCAGTGTGCTGTTCAGGTAGATTTAGAGAGATGGCGTCCGGGGAAGGGACTTTTGGTGGTCAGCGCTGTTATAGATACTAAGCTTTTTTTATTACTGGAAAACTGTGATGTTTTCTGTAAACTGTGGCCATTCTGGTTAACCAGCATCCGCTCTGCTTCATATATGTTCTGATCAAAAACTCAACATTTGGACATATGAATTGTTCAGATTTTGTTTTTCAGTCTCATGGCTGAAATGCCTCTGTTTCAGGAAGTCCCGTCCACTATGCTGAAAAAGAGAACCCGGATCTGAGGTTGTTTATGAAGGGCCTGGCTGTGGCTCTCATGCTCTGAGGCTTTATTGTACTTTAGAAACATCCATCTGTAAAACCTGCTTTGGAAAGAGAGAGGTTGCAAGTTAAAGTCCCCAAGATCTGTCCTCGCTTTCTCTTCCTTCCATTCTCAGCAATACCTCTGCAAGATAGGAGGCTTTTCTCAGGTGGAACTTATTCCACAAAATTGGAGAGAAATAGGTCCAAAGCAGTTACTTTTGTGTTGTTCATTCGTTTAACTTCATTCCAAATATACACCTATGGAGTGTTATTGGAAGTAATAAACAGTCTTTTCCACTTCTTGGTGAAACAGCTCCAGTGAAAAGACTTTGAATCTGCTGGTATCAGTCCTGTAGGCAGGATTTTTGGTGGAGTCTCAGATGTCCCTCGTGTTTGGGATTAGCCCCAAGGTATGGGGCTCTCCTATAACCTTTCGTTACAGGTTCCTGCCTCCCAGCACAGCCCAGCAAGGACTTCCTTGTGGCTGTAGGCGTTGCCACACAGAACAGCAATTGCCAGCACTACACATGGCAGGGCTCCTCTTCCTATGTGACCTTTCCTGGATCTTCATTATTTTGTCCAGGCTTTGCTCAACAGATGCTTTTTCTTTCCTTTCTCCCCTCCTTCCTTCTCTTAACAGTGAAGAAAAATTGTTGTCTCCCTACTGTTGACAAAACTGAATTCTCCTGCTCGGCTGACCTTAGAGCATCCATTGCCCAGCGACTGATGTGTTCACTACATCCTGGGTAACAGCATAAATGCTATCCCCCTGACCCATCTATCTTCAGTCGCTGAAGGGAATCCAGAACGTATCAGAACGTATCAGCTGCTTCTCATGAGTCAACTCTACAGTAGTCATAGCTATAAAACTGTCTCATATTTTCTTCTCTGTTAATCTAGATTTTCAGCTGGTATCATAAGCCTTCCAGTGAAGCTAGCAGACTTGCACCAGTTGATACCCCACAGTGAGATCTGTCTCATCACATCACTTGTTTCAAGATAAAACCGTCCCTGTTGTGATGTGAAATTGCTGTTGTGTTTGGTAGATTTGTGGAATAATCTTCGTGGTTTAAGAGCAATGAAGATGTAGGGAGCTGATTCTTTCTGTAATCCAGGAGCCAAGGCTGGGAAGAGAAGGCTCTTGCGTTTTCTTTGAGGTAATAAGTGTTTTTCTATGCATCACATGAGCATCTCTTAGCTATTTAAATGGGAACTCAGTAACACAAAGCGAGGGTATATCTAGGAAGTGCCTACTTTTAATTTTTTCCACCTGTTTACATGAAATATTCTTTTCCCAACAAAGAAACTTGTAGTCCTGTTTAATTCAAGGCCTTCCAAAATCTCCACCTTCTGTGATGAGGAACTTGTGATTCAGATTCCCTTTTCAGAGGAGAAGAGTTTCACTGCTGTTTCAATGGCAATGATAGATTTAACTTTGTCCTATTCTCCCCCACTGCACCCACCCTTTGGAGCACAAACTACAATTTTAGTTCAAATAATTCGGGAGGAGAATCAAAAGTTTTTGTAGCCTAACAGTTCTTTTCTCTTTGTTTCAAATGTCTGTCTTATGTAGATTCTGATCTTTGCAGTCAGAGGAAAACTTTATAGCACCGAAAATATTTTGAGTATGTTGCCAATAAATAATAGCTGAAATTATATATTGTGAAGAATAGTGACCGTAATTGTTGGATAAACATCTCAAAGCTGCTTTCAAAAGACTAAAATTGAAAGATATGCAATTATAAGCTAGGCTTTGCTTTTCTGTCAGTATGTACAGAAACACGGACATCAAAAGAATCTTTAATTGAAGTTGTTCTGAAATTAAATCTCCCCAGTGTTAATATTTGTCAGAATGAAGATTGCATTTCAGCCCCATTTATACCTCTGCTAATGAAATCTAAGACTTTGCTGCCTGTAGGAGTGTTGGGAGGACAGGAAGATTTGATTGTCTTTGGTGAGACCGTATTATGTTAATTTCTCTGCCTAGACTATGGAAGCGCACAAAGCAATAACTCATTTATATGAGGACAGAATTCTTTGGGTGGTTGTCATGGGAACAAAGTGGCAGCAGCTCCTTTTGCTTGAATAAATTGAATAACCAGGCTAACGAAGACTGAACACAACTCGCACACGCTCTCGCTCACTGGGCCTCATAAGAGCAATGACTTTGCCTGTGCTCAAACTTGCAAACCTCTGCCCGGGGTGCGGGAGCTGAGCCCATGAGGCGTATGAGGCCCAGCCTTTCCCTCCAGAAATGGCCGTGGCCTGAGGTAGTGGGTGCTGGAGCATGAGACAGTCTGGGCGTTGCACTTGGGCACGTGGGTGCAGGTCCATGGCAAGATGGGGCTCTTCACAGCTGTGTTTTATGTGGCCTTGGTTCAAGGTTAGTTTCTCAACCTTGGCAGACTTTGGCTCCTGCTCTGAATCAGAGAGACTTCAAGAGCTGGTCTGTTGCTGGTACAAACCGTAATTGTATTTGTAAAGCTGACTGGTTATATTTGAGAAGTCGGTGAGAAGCAAACCCAGGAGCTGCAAGGTGTTTACTGTGCCCTAGAAGGTCCCTCAAGGAACAATGAACTTTTTCATAAGAAAGAAAAACAGCCAAACAAACAGTAGTTTTCCTCCCTTTGGGCAGACTTATGCTCTTGGAATATGGTACCTCAGTTCTATTTTTTTTAATCAAAATTCAGATTCCTTTTAGCCCTTAAAGACTTGCTGTTTGGGTTTAGCTCTCTTGCAGGGGGAGAGAGGTTTGCTGAAGTGTTTCAGGCTTGTCAGCTACCCTACAGCAGGAAAGAGAAGAGAGAACCTGGAGGACATTGTGTGATGAGCATCATTTTTGTTATTTTAGAGAGTTCTTGGTAATTTGGGACTATTAATCTTTTGGGACGGAGCCAAAGTGCATTTGAAGTTAGTGGAAAGGCTCTTGCTTAAGTCTGAATGGGGTTTTTGGACTCTTCTGTTATAATAAACTGTACAGTTCTTCACGAATGCAGTTAGCTGTGTTTCCTGCCCCAAACTACTGATGTAGCAGCTACTCTAATGAAATATAAAGTGAATGTGATTATCTTGAAATAAGCTGTGGAACTGATCCTCATCTAATTCAGCACACGTGACAGGCTGTCCAGCTGAGAGGATTTGGTGCTCGGCCATCAGAAGAGTTAGAGGAGAACTGCGGTGGTTAAACTGGAAGTGTTATGTGGAATTGTGCTGCCTGAAAGCCTGTCCTGTCCTTCCTTGCAAAAGGCTTTGTATGTGGCCTGGACATCTCATCTGGCCTTAGCCTGCCTTAATGCTACTCTTTCCCATATTGCTAAATGTAAGAAGGGCAAAAATTCTTCTTGTAAACTCTCATGCAGATTGATTTTTAGCTTGTACAGGAGTTTCGCATTTGAGTGGCCTGACAGCGAGTGCATTTTGAGAGCAGTGCAACATGTAGTCGGTGCTTGTAAATCCTGTGGAATAGCAGGCAGTATTATCAATGTTCATTATCAGAGCAGCTGCAGGAGACTTTATTTTGTTAATCTCAGTCACGAGATGCATGTAATCAGGGAGCCCCATTTTGTGTTGGCTGGAGTGAGAAACCTGGGAAATGGTACATGAACCCAAACTCTCCGTGTTGCTTTCTCTGTCTAATATGATATTTATTGCATTATAACACAGCACACACACCAGAACAAACCAGTACAGCTGGAAAACTAGCATTGCATTTCCTGGGAAGAATTTATTTAAATTTAAAGAAAGCTACAAGACCAAGTCCCTAATTCAGCTAAGAAAAGTCACGAAAATTTTCTTTTGCTTGAACTTATGTTGAAGTAGTTTTGATGGTTACATTGTTGGGGGAATATTCTAGTAAGCTACTGGTGTTAGGTCTGAAAGTTGCAACCAGTAATGTTGAAGCTTGAAAATGTATCAATCCCTGCTCTTGCCAAACTTAAGCATGTGAATAATTTGACTCGCATGTAGAATCCACATTGACTTTAGTTCATACAGACACAGGTGTGTAAATGTGTGAAGAATTCAAATTTTCCATGTACTTGGTGGGTGCTGCTTGCTGGCTGTATGGCAGATGTTGTCCTTATTCTGGCCTTTTTTTTTTTTTTTTTAAAAAGCGTGGTTATGTTTGTGATGTAACGTTTGTGTTTCTTGCTCTGGTTCTCTCCATTAATTTTGTGATTATTGATCTGATCTTACTTGGAATTAGTGGGAAACCTTTTTTTCTATTTGTTTTTCCCCATTGGCCTGTCGAGACAGAGGGCTGGGCTGCGGGCGTCTTGCCTTGTGCCCCCTGCAAGAAAACTGACCCTGCTCACTAAGTAAAACTGTATTTTTGATGTGTTCACACCTGGTGTATCTCTGAATTGCAAAGGTAAATCCAAGTATTAGCAGAATGAAATAATCTCCTTTGCTGCATAAATGTGAACAGCTGCAACACGAAAGAATAAGAATGTTTTGCCAAGTTAATCTCATATGATTTACTGCTTATGCCTAATCTGCTTGGAAGCAGCTATGAATATTCTAATGCCTTTTGGAAATGACTGCCTGGTAGGGCAGCAGCTGGGGGAAGCGGCGCAGCGGCCGCGGAGCGCACACCTGGCCGCAGCAGCTGCGCGCAGCCTCCCGGAACCAGGAAAATTCACTGCTGTGTGTCGCTGCAATAAAAATAACGGTGTCTGCCTGCCCAGGAACTGCTGGATCAGCCAGCGAGTACGTGCATGACATCTGCAACCTGTTAAGCAAATTCATATGTTGCTTTTGGGGAGTTGGTGTTGTCGCGAAAGGTGAGGCCGCAGTTCCCCAGGGAAGCCTGCCCTGCCCTGCAACCTGGTGGCAGCCTCAGCTTCCCCATGGCAGGAATTCTGCCCCTTCCTGCAGCCAGGAGGGACGTGGGGCTTTGTCCAGTGCGCTGCTCTTGCACCTTCCTTAACCTCTCTGCTCTGGTGAAGTCTCTAATGCTGATACGGGCTACCACTTAAAAATATAGTGGGGATGTGAGTAAACATACTATTTTTTTCTATTTAAAAAAAAAAAAAAAAAGAACTTTTGTCAGAGAATAATTTTCTTCCTGAAGACGTGTTGAGCTGATCTGCAGTTACATTTGTCTTGTAACTTCTACATTTTGAAGGCTGTTCCAGTGATATCTGTGTAAGGCCACTTAATTTCTTTAAAGTACTATTGATTGCACTTTAGGAGACCATTCTGGATTTTTTTTTTCCCCCTCTTTGAAGGAACAGTAGAACAAGGTCCTGCAGGAACAAGCTAAGTGTGAGTAGCCACAAGCAGGAAGTGCATGAAAGCACAGAGGTGTTGAGCCAGGTTTGCAGTTAGTTTGGTGCTGCATCACTATTTTGGGAGAAAAAAAAAAAAAGGAGGAAACATGGTGGGAACGCGGAGCCGTGAGCGGCGACGGCAGCCGCGCTGCGCTATGCCCTGCGGTGCTGCTCCGGCCTCGCTTCCAGCAGCCAGCCGGAGGAATCCGGAATCCTTCCTGTGAAATCCCATTAAATGGCTGGCTCTGTCCTGGCTTGCGTTTGCTCTAGAGATACCTGTTTACAGAGGAATGTGTCTGAGGGGGAAAGAAAATTTCAGAGAGATTTGTATCAGGGCTATGAAAACACTCTGATTTGAATCTGGAAACTCCAATTCAGAAAGTGGGAGTGGGGTTTTTCCTAGTTGTGCCCCTGGCTGGAGGTGCCACCTGCTCAGAAATCAGCTCACTGACAGGCACCGCAGTTTGGGCACTCGAGGGCACAGTAGCATTTGAAAGTTTAGCTCAGTTTATTTTAACCCAGTCTTAGGATCTTAAAGTACAGCCATCATTTGGAGTGCTACAGGCAAACTGTCACCTAGCTAAGGTGCCTTTTGAATGTCCTTTTGTTCCCCCTAGGCAACTGCTGCTGCAGGGAAACCTGGAGATGTGCTGATGTGCCTAGGGACTGCGCGTTTATCATATATTTCTCTGTTCTCTTTCACAATGTTTTCATTCTCACGTGTCCCATGTGTGTTTTATTGCTGTTTTAGCACTTTGCATGACCTGTGTGTATTTCTCTTTGTTAATGGGACAAATGCTGCTAGGCTCATAAAAGCCAGCTGACATTAGCTAAACTGGGATGTTCTGACTAAAGACCTCAGGTAAATAAGCAGACTTTAATATGGGCAGGTAGTGCTCACGGTGATTACCTGGGGCTGTGTGCCATGGAAATGGAGCAGAATTCCCCCCAAGCTGATTGCATTATTTTGATGGCAGCCTTAATGCCCTCCATTAGACTGACATATGACTGGCCATTAGTAACAGTTCGTTTCAGATGCGACAGTGGGTAAAGGTTGATTAAAAATTAATGAGGCCCAGCCCTGCTGCGTTGCCACAGTGTCAGGCTGGAACTCGGTGGTGCTGAAGTCTGTGGAGCTAAAAGAACAAGGTTTTAAGTACTCCCTGGGGTATTTCTATTTTATATGATTTATATATATTTTTGCTCTGTGCTATGGAGGAGCAAGAACTTGCAAATTCCTTGTGTTGCTGAATATATCAGCAATAAGTCATATGATTACACAACTTATTGACAAAACAGATTGCATGTCATGCTGATGTTTGTGACATGCATCCTTAGCAAAAGTATTTGCTGATATTCCAGTAAGTGTGGGACTTGATTAGCTGAAGCTCTCATTGCCCTTGATTCCCTGGGAATTTGGTGGCACTCAGTTGGCACATACTGTGTCAATTGGTCCTGCCTCGAGTTGACTACTTAGGTTTGGCTTTGGGAGCATTGGCTCCACTTGTAAGGGACCAAAATGCTTAAGATGAACTTGCGGGTGACATCATGGGATGTGGTAATTGGAAGAGTGAACATAAATGTGCTGTCAGTTGAGGTCACACTGATTTCTAATGATGTATGGTTGAGCCCATTTATTTCAGCTGGAAGCCAAGTTCTGAATACCTTGGATATTTGTTTAAACACTTGTTAAGATGCGCTGCGATTAATTCTGAACTGTGGATTTTCCTTGGTGTAGAGAGATGGGTATTTGCAAGGGGAGAGGCAAGATTAGATGGAAAAGTAGAAAAACAATTGGGGCGAGGGGGGGAAAGGAAAACAAAAGTCCAATGGAATTGGAATGGAAATCTGTAAAAATAAGTAGATACGAGCTGTTTAATAATAGCCAAAACCTAGCATTAGTTTTTGGTTACAAAAATCTTGGGGCAACAGCCTGTCTGCAAAACTGTACCTATTCCTTTTCATCTAATAGCAGTCGAGGAAAACTGCAGGATGCAGGCAAGATTAGGAAGTTTTATTTAAGACATATGTCAGCTGAACTTAAGCATTCCCGACTTTATCTTTTTCTAGGAACTGTGCTTCAGGTGGGGAAGTGAGATCACTGAAGTGGCTGCTTCTCGTGGGAATAGTGACAAACCTGTGAACTACAAGAACTTGAAAGTGGTTTAGGAGAAGGCTTGAGAAACTGTGTGCCAGTGGCAGCCCGTCCTGCTGCAGTAGGGCCCTAGATGCTCCATCGCTGCTGCCCTTCTCAGTTCTTTTTTGCTACCTGAATGCCTGGGCTGTTGGGCAGGCTGTGCAGTGAGCAATGCCCTCTCATCCATGATGACCCCTGATCCCTGATTTCCAGAATATCCCAGAATAAATGTATACATATGTGTACATATAAAATCATGATATCACCATTTCATTTCCCATCATTACAAGTTTTAACAAAATGCAGTGGCTTCCCCTGAGCAAGTGATATGGGGCACAATGAATGTTAGTCTGACGTGGACTTGTGAAGGCAGCACAGGATGCTTTAAGGTCTGTAAGGTTTAAGTACTGTCTTACCTATGCGCTGCTGCTTCTGTGCTGTCAGCAGCCATGGTGGGTCACTGTTTTATTAAAAAATACTCATTCAAATAGCAGTTTTCACTTCTCTTGTGATTTTACAGCCCCCACTAATGTATCTTTGCTGATTATCATTATATCTTCAATATGTTTAAATTCATTTTAAATGTTCTGTGAAACATTTGAACTTAAACTGAAAGATAGTCAGAGAAATCTGTAGTGACCATATGGTGTTATAAAATTACAGAAATGTGAGAGAGGTTGAGCCAATTCAATTGCCAAACTTGCCTCTAATAAACACTGAGCTATCTGGCATCTGCTATCCCTCAGGTAATGCCATGAGGAGTGGAAGTAAATGTTTCCTTTTAATTGCATTGTTTATGTCTCAGAGGGTCCAGGCAGATCATGCGATGTTTATCTAGATTTTCCATGAATACTAAATCAGCCATTTCAGGCAGAATTATTATATTCTCTCCAAATTTTACTTTTTTAGAATGAAGTTACACTTGTAATCTTTCAGAGTCATGTTTTCTACCTCTTCACAACTGCAGATCCCAACAGTTATTTTCAGGATCATTTTTAATGGGATTTATTTCTTCTCTTTTCGCTGTCAGTCACTGGGGAGGAAATCCTGGGTCGGTGCTTACAAGGTCTGTATCAGATGAAAGTGGAGACTGTTGTGGATCTAGGGCTCCTTGGGTAGGTGAAGGGCTTGGGAATCACGTTTTATTGGTTGGACTAAGTGGGAGGAGGGATTTAATAGAGCAATGGATAAAGGGCATTTGTGTAGAAAAGTCCTATTGAATCTAATTGTCCAACAAACAATTCATAGGATTTTGTGCAGTTATTGTACAAAATATCCCATACAAACAATCAGGAAATGATACCTTTTTGCTACTGGTTATGCTTTTGTGTGAATTTTAACTATAGGGATAGAAGAGATTTATATACGAGTAATTTCTGTAGGGATTTATTAGAAGGAAATTTAGCTCACTAGAACAGCTCTCTGTTATTACAGATGCATTATTTCTATATCATGTTGACAAGTTAATGACTGCTTGGACTTGCTCCTTTCCACTACCAGTTCCAAGCCCCTGAACAGACCTGACTGGATTTGTACCTAAAAAGCCGTAGCAGAGAAGGTGAAGAATTGATGCAACTTCTGAGTAAGAATGAATAAATATCCACCTGGCTGGGTGTGATACTATAACATGTTGTATTGCTGTGAGTTTATAGCACACGCTGTATTACATATTTGTCTGCTACCTGTGTAGCTGTTAACCACTGGTGGGTGGTTATGGTGTTAGGCTGTAGCCAACGAAGCGCCAACAGGCACTGGCTTCTGGAAGAAAAAAACACCTCCTTGCTCTACTGATTAAAAAAAAAAAAGAAAAAAAAAGTGGTAATTAGATGTATTCTGCTGACACTGAAGTTCTCTCTGCTGTAACCTCTTCTTTTCAATTCTCACCTTGGCTGTAACCCCGGCTTTAGGAGCCACTGTCTTTGAAGTATATAAGCCGAAGATTCAGACTGGAAGGGAAGTGTGTATCCTTGGGCCTGCTCTGAGCTCTCCCGCTTTGGGTCGGAGGTAATTAGGATCAGTTGTGTTTGTCCTTTCTGTCTGTGATTAAAGGACAATCTTGTCAACAGGACGTTTCCCAGCAGTGATTTTGAGCAGACATGAACTGTTGCCTTTAACGGCATTAGGAGACCTCTGGGATGTGCTTCCAGTCACACTGGGAAGTGGCTGAGGAGCGCATGGAGTTACGGAGCGGAGGAGAGGCTTTGCTCCTGCACGGAGCCTGGGGTTCGGGGAGTGACGGTGGGAGCTTGAGCTGAAGGGTGCACTGAAAAAGCAACTCTGGAAAAGAGGAAACCCGTCAGTTGGATCAATATGGCTGTACGGTTCGTGTCACCCCGAAGCAGCAATTCCCAGTGGGAATGCATGCCCACTTGGCAGGGCCTCGAGCTCAGCTCCCCTGGGGCTAAGGCCCTGCCTGGGCATCCATGGGAGCTGTCACCTCCTCTGCCGGGGTGCCGCTCCTCAGCACCTGCCTGGGTGAACAAATAGAGGATTTTAATGGACTTTCGACTTCAGTATTTGAAATTTCCTGCTCAGCTACTGTGTGTGAGAAGGTGTTAAGGCACACGAGTGCCGTGGGATGTCAAGTTTTGAGGACCTTTTCGCTCAAGAGAAAGGAATGCATGGCGTTAGAAATACCGAGTGAGCTACAGAAGAGCACAGGGATGCCCGGCGGGAGGACTGCCGTGTTGCGAGGCCCCTGTGCACATGGCTCTGTGACCAGGGCCTCGCCGTCTCTCCCTGAAAGCAGGCACCCAACCTGAGGGAACTTTTCTGAAATGCCCTTAAAAGAAGGGCCAAGGCCAGAGCCAAACAGGTCTGTGCATCAGGGAGCTGATAAACTGAGGGCATGTGGGAATTGCTAATTTTAAGGGGCATCTTCTAGCCATTTGTGAATGACAGTCATTACCATCCGCAGCACTGAATCTGAGGAGGAAAGATCTGCAGGGTAGCAGTGGTTTTAAAAAATATATCTTAAAAATATGTATTTTAAAAGCAATAACGTTAATGCTGAATAGCAACACTATTTTCGTAAGTGCAATAATATTGTTCCTCTTGACTAGTGTAAGACTAGTCACTGGTGTAGACTGTGTGACTGGTGACACTCGCAGCTATCATTTCTGTGGTGGGAATTATGTAAATACAGGTGTCTTCATTAGAGGAGGAACAAGGCCATTTCTTGAAGAGGAAGCGCAGCATTGCCTTGGTGTGACAGGCACTGGGGCAGTTAGAGCTGGTTAAAAACAAAACCAACATCTGAAGATCCCTGCACTATGAAGTTCTTGGTGTTTTATAGAATTAGAATCAACAAAGGCTTTTGATATTTTTCCACGTAGGTGGTTTATATTGCTTCTCTCTTTTTGTCCTTTATTGCAACTGAATGCAATAAAAACGAACACCGTTTCCACTTTTTCTCTCAGTTAGATCCTTTTTTTTCTGCCCATTTTCTTTTATGGGCATTGTAGCTTTTCTCTGGTTCAGAACAGATGCAAACGGGAAAATGTAACTCTGGTTCTGCTGTTTTGTTCCTTCGACAGTTAGAATTGGAAAGTGTTGGGGGAGAGCACGTGTGAAACTACAAAACTTTGCTCTGATGTTTAGAAATGAGGTGGGTTCAAGTGTAGCAAAAGGGTTTGGGAAGATAAAATAAAATGAATACTTTTGCATTTTTGTTTAGGTTTGATTTTAAAAAAAAAACAAAACCAAAAAAAACACTTGTGACTCTTCTGGTGGATTCCTTAGGCCTTGACTCGTCCAGTTCTCCTCCTGCCCCGCTTAGCTGCGGGTGACGAGCGCCGGTGCAGCCTGGCTGCGGATGCAGAGCTGGGCATGGTTGCTGGCAGCGTCTCTTGTTGAGCTGAAGTTTGACAGGGGCTCGGACGCCGCTCGCCTGGCGCGGCGGCTGTGCAGGGCAGTAGCGACCAGGCCCGGGGAGCGCTGAAGAGCGGGGAATAGTTTGTTCTTGCAGCGCCCCCTCTCCCTCCTGTCCCCGTCTCCAGGAGGAGCTTTGGCTCCCCGAGCAGCCAGTGATTTTTTTGAACACTATCGCGGGTCAGAGGGGCAGCGCAAGGCCTGACGGGTCGCGTGCTGGGGCGCTGTGTTTGTGTTATTAGGGAGCTGAGCTGAACCTGGTGGCAGACGGTGCCATGTGCAATACAATAAATAAAAGTCTTTATGGGACCCAGCAGGGGGCAGAGCTTTCGGTTAGCAGATGGCAAAATATTAAATGGGCAGTGCAATAATTTAGCTGCCTGAGTCAGCTGGACTGTGCCCAGGTTGGGCACAAACATGAATGAGCGTCGCATAGGAGGGGGCTGCCAGCAGAGTGTTTATGCAATGGCTGCTAATACTATTTTTAATAAGATATTTCATAAAAGAAAGCTTCTTATCCAGCAAGGTGGTGTTGCCATATAGTCCGTCCAGGCTGAACGTCAAGTTAACACAGCTTTGTGAAATGAAAGTAGTCACCTGTTTACTTCTAGAGAGGGTCGTAAAGGGCGTGACAGTGGAGATGGGGGTGGATTCCCCTGTCCTGGGTCACTCTTTATCCTCTTTGTGTCACTGGGGCTGCCCTAAGCTGTGCCAGGATTTGTATGAAGTTGTGCTCACAGCCAGGGACTGGTACCTCCCTCCCCTGTGTCCTGGAAGTTTAAGGCTTAGAATCAGGCGTTGCTGAATTACTTTACACGCTGTGTTTTCCTGCCGCTAGCCTGGGAGCAGCTGTCACAGCGTCAGTGTTCCCGGCTGCTGGCGTAAACCTGGCCCTGCTCTGCGGCAAAGTGCTCGGCGTCCGGAGAAACCATCAGGAAAGCAGCGAGGTTTGAAAAGCCTCCCCCCCAAATTCGGCTCCTGAGGGCTGACTCTTCCAAGCCTCTTATGTCAGTATTAAATTCAGTTAACATTAGTTTTAGTCTGAATATTTTCACAGGAATTAAGTCTGTTTTGGTTCATGCAGCACATGTTAAATTCAGGTTGGTGCGGTGGCCTCAGTGACCTGTGGTGATCATTTGGCTGCTACAGGGCTGTGGCCGTTGTGTTCTTTGCAAGAATTCACAAAACAACAGATATGTTTAAGACAGTAACTTAAACCATGATTCTGCACTTGTTTAGAGGTGAACCTTTTGGAATACAATGAGTAAAATTCTAGTGATGGATCCTCTGGATAAGCGCATCAGTTTTTGTTGCTGGCAGATCTTGTGCTTTTAATAAAACTGAAGTGCTGAGGTCAGCGTGGGAGTGAAACCCCACTTATTTTCACAAACATACTTACGTGCCAGTAACAATACCTATTAACAGGGCTCACAAAGCCATCTGCCAAACAGAAAAATGAGTTCTGCATCACAAGCTCAGCAAAGTGGGGGGAGCAATAAATCATAAAATTGGTTAAGACATCATTTATCTTTTGTGACTTTCCTTCATTGCAACTTAGAGCACTTCAGGACTTAAATTCACATATTGCTTTTTATTGTTATGAAAACCTATCAATAAAAGCAAAAGACTGTGGCAAATTAGGTGAGCAGAGGCACCTGTATGTGCTGCTGATTGAACAGAGGTTCCACCTCGGAGTCCTTTAAGATGCTGTCAAGATTCTGAAACGTGTAACTTTTACTGCAAATTTTGCTAATTTTGGTGCTGGTGAATGGATGGCAGCCCTCAGCCTAATCAGTATGGACTAATTTTCAGAAACTATCTTGATTGTGCCTGGTGGGACTGAGAGGAAACAGGACTGGTGCCTGAAGTGTGTTTGGGGAGGAGGGGGAACAAAAAACAAAAACAAACAAATAACCCTTGACTGTATGTTCTTTTCCTTAAAAAGGTGAATAAATATATACTTAAATGGCTCTGGTGTAAAAGATAAGCCAGGGATTTTGGAGTAAACCTCCCTGTCCCTTATTTACTCCTCCTTCCCTAGCCCCTTTCTCTCAAGGGCTCCCCATCCTGTGTCAAACACCCTTCAGCACCTGTGGCCCTGGAGCAGCCGCATCCCAAGGGAAGCGGCCCCGGTGTCGCCGGAGGGACGAGCTCCGAGCTGGAGCTGCGCGGTGCCATTGTAAGCTGCTTTGGAATGGGTGGGATCCTTTTTCCCTGGCATGACTATTAATTGCCTTATCCCAGAGAAACAGTGACAGTCCATACACTCCCTATGTGCTGACCTTCAAGGCATGAATAATAAATGATGATTCAAAAAGACATTTGTTAGGAAATACTAGCTGAGCAGTTCGCTAATCCCAGGATGGAATATAAAGCACAGCAGCTAGGATAGAGCACTCTTGTTCCCAGAGTGTCACCGCAGAGCAGTTGTTGGGAGGAAGAGATGTCCTTTCCTATTCATTTCTCTTCCTCTTTTCATTTTCTCAGTTTTAGTTTCCCTTCTTTTGGGTTGTTAAAGGAAAAGTCACTACTTTTTTTTCTCCTGATCGGAAAAATGGCAGTCTTATTTAGCACATTACTTAAATCTATCCTTAAATCTGTCTTTATTTCACAGTGGTTAAAGCATATACTTCCCTGCTTTCAAGCTTAATGGCTTGAGCTCAAGTCTACAAAGAAATGCAGTTGTCATTGCTGAATTACTCCTAAAACTTTGAAGAATGGCAACACATTCACTGCTTTGGTGTTCAGCTCCGGAGGCTCCGTGTGGCTCGTGTGCGCTGGGGATGTTAATGCAGCTGCTCCCCCCGAGGACACGACTCCTGCAGAGCTTTGTGGTACATGGGCATATAGGTCGTGTGTAAGAGCTGGCTGCTTTAGCATTCGTTTCTGTAAGCTGACAGCATCTGTTGTCCTGCTTTCAAGTCATTGCACCCACATGGGAATGTTTGAACAGGTGAACTTCTTATATATAAAAGTTTAGTAGAAGCAGAGTATGTGGAAATCATTTTAAGTGTCTGCCTGGGTCCTGACTCTGACCTTGGAGGCAGCAGAGGAGTATTCTTGGTATTGTGAATGTTTTTCAGAAGTGTTAAGCAGTCACTTGCCATCTGAAGCCCCCAGGGAGAGGCTGGGTAGGAGGTGGAGGGTTTCTGCACTGAAGGTGCTTGTCCATGCCAGGAATTCAGAGGACTCTGCCAATGGGCACAGGGCTCTTCTGCCAATGTGGATGGGTTGGGAGGGAAGGAGCTGCAGGAAATTACTGAAATGGTCCATATTGCACTTCTTTAATACTTCTTTAAAGGTCTTGCTAGGCTTTTATGAGAAATGCTGGAGGACTGGTAGACCTTGCTGGGAGATGACAGGTGAAAGAGATTGTTTTCTGCAGGGAGGATTCAAAGAGTAGGTTGGGGAGCTAAGGAAAAGCAGCAGAGTCAAGGGAGGTGAATCAGGGGCAGCTCTGTCACACTTGAAAAGGGGTAATATCTTCTTTGAGCTCTTCTGGAGATACCTTAAAAATCCCAGTGCAGTCAGAGATTACATCCGCTTCCCAGCAGACATCCACGTTTTGCAAGAGACTGAATAACTCTTGAAGTAAGAGACGTAGGTCAGGTGTAGGAATCAGCTACTGCATCCCTGGAAAGCAGGGGTAGGAAAAGGAGCTTGTGGGAGCTGTTGTGACCTCCACTGTTCATTTCCCAGGAGCTCTTACAGCAGAAAAAGACAAGTGTGAAGGGCAGTAGAAGAGGCTCTTTGCAGCAGTGCTTGTTTGGAAGAGCCACCCTCCAGGTGCCTGTGTAGTTAGGAGATTGTGCCTAAGGTCCCCCCAAAATCCTTAAAAGTGCTTGAGTTTCCCTGGTATCTGAGCCTAAGCTCTGTGTTTTCAAGCTTGTCACTGTAATTTAAGTACACTTAAAAAAAAGTGCAAGTCAGTCATATGTCTCCTGGGGCTGGGGCTTCAGAGGGATTTCCAGACTTCCAGGGATTTTCTGTCCCGCCGCGCATGGTCGGTGCTGCGTGGATTAAAGGGAGAAGCGAGGGGCAAAGCCAAGCAAGGTCCGTGCCCCTGCAGTGCCCGGAGAGAGGCCTCCCCAAAGGGAGCAGCAACATCCTAGTGCAGCCCTGGAGCTGGCGGAGCTGCCGCCGCCGCCGCAGGGGAGGCGCTGCCGGCAGGCGCTTGCTCCTTGGTAAACAACCTAATCTTTCATCAAATAATTTATTTTACGTAAAGGAAGGATTTTGGTTTGCAGAGCTAATCTGCCGTGTCTAAACCCTCATTTTTATCTTTGAAGCCTAAGTAAGTGTCCAATTTATAGTATTTAGTAGATAGGATTTGGGCTTCTTATCGACCTGGCAATCTTGGTCTTGGGCTTTCTGGTCACGTTTCTATGAAATAAATCAGCCTGAGAACCTGACATTTTGACAGTGAATTTTCTTTTTTTTTTTTTTTTTTTTTTCTTGAATGCCTAAAACATTTTTGCATTTCTGCTGGGGAATGTATGTATTACAATTATCAGGTTATAACATTATTCTAAAACTTTCCTCAGAGTAAATGACTGTAGAAGCCCTAAGCAAGTGAAGTTTCTTATTTTGCTGACTTCAGTATTGATAGTTAAAGTTCTCCCTAAGAGCCAGGAGATGGCAGCTCTATGAGGGGTAAAATTGGTGGCAAAGCAGGAAGGAACCTAACTGGAGCAGGCAGCTTTGATGGGAGATGTGCCAACAAGTCTGTACTCGTGATCATTCCTGGGATTTGTCTTGGGATTTTGGAGCTGATGAACAAGACGTCCCCATTTTCCAAGGTGCTCAGCGCTCGCTGCTTTTGTCGATGCCACTCGAGCTTGGAGGGCTTAAGTGCTTCAGCAGAGCAGGGTTGAGGTCACCTCTGGCCAAATGTCACTGCCTCTCCATGGCGCTTTGGGTGCTGCAAACTGTGTTATTGCAGTACCAACAAGGAGGATTTATCCTCTTCCCCCTTTGAGAGTGTGATGCCCCTTGCAGCGTTTAGCGATACTTTGTCTTTGGGAGCCTCGTGCTGTCCTCTCGCTCCTCTTGGTGGGTTGGTGTCTGCTGCTGCTCCTGGCGCTGAAGGCAGCTGCGAGCCGCCCCAGGGGCGCAGCGCGAGCGGGGCCCCTCGTTGCTCACGGCCGTTGCGGCCCCGGGCTGAGCACGGGGTAACAGCTGTGCTGGTGCTGGGGCTGCTGCTCTTTCTCCATGCGCTTACAGAAAAAATGCTTGCGGCCACATTAGAAGTTGTTACACGCTGGCTTGGGGCTGGGGAGGGAAAAAACGTCAATGACAGATCTTAAAAATTGGTTGCATTGGTGATTTTTTTTCTTCTACATCCCCACCCCCAGTAGTGCTTAGGGTGACATCCAGTACCCATCCTTATGGCATGTCACCGTTGGCCTTAAATCTTTCTTCCCTCAGTGGCTCAGGTGGGGATTGGCGAGGGCGCATGTCCTGATTCCTTCTCCCTTTTCCAGGGGGAGATGGGCAGCATGGAGGAAATACAGAAACTGCCCCTGTGCGTTTGTGCCAGTGATTTGCAGGGGATGTTAAACTCTGCACAGAGCAAAAATCTGGGGAGCCAAATGGTCTCTAGTATGAGTGATATTCAGAAAGCAGCTTGTGGGGTTGCTCTGAATGCGAAAATTCACTGCCATACAGAGACCCCCAAGTCACCTCCAACTAGAATTGAAAGCAGTGTATGGTCTGAAGACAGTTTTGTCCAGGGGATAATACTCTCTATTAATGTGAGTACATAAATTAGTCCTGGATGCTATAAAAGCAATGCAATGTGCAGGTTTCTGGGACCTGGTGGCTCCGAGCTCTCTGTGCATCTCTACATGGCGCGACAGGGCAGCATCGTCCTACCTGCTAGGAGTGCTCATGTACAAAATGTGAGTTACGTTGTGCGAGTGTGGTGCGCATTCCCAGTGCCGGCCGCGCAGAGCACCGGGAGGCTGTGTCCTGATGAGAAGTGTCACGTCAGCACGAGCAGCAAGTCACAGAAAGCAGGTTACTAGGGTCAACCCCAGCAATGGCAGTGCGGGACTGTCACCCTCCTCAGCCTGATTGGATTGTCTGCTGCAAAAAAAAAAAAAAAAAAAAAAAAAGGAACAGCTGTGACAGAGCTGGTTAATGAGTAAGCGGGACAAACTGTGGTGACCATTCCAGGCATGAATTAAATAATTCTCTCGCCAGAACTGAAACCCTGGGTCTGAACTTCTTCCTCCCTTTCTTTTCCACTCTAAAACAAAAGAGTGGCTGAAAATGCAAACTCTAGTCTAGACTGGTATTTTACAGATACTGTTTGTCTTTATAACAAGCCAGCCGAAAGGTATGATTGCCTGTGCCTTGTAGAACACAGGGGAGTTGATTCCAATCTGGATTTTTGTGGCTTGTCTCCTCCCCCTTTTTTTAAAATCTGCTGCATAACTAAAGATGCTTTTCATAGTGTAAGTGTGCACATACAGGCATGGAGCGTGCTAGCTCACACTGATATTATTTGCGTGGTAATGAAGGTACTTTCTCAGTAATTAGCATTACAATACTGAGGCTCCATGGACATGGATGCAATCCTTGAGGGAAAGGAGTATTTCCAGACAATAAAATTTGAAGTGGTCATATATCATTATAATAACTAGAACATTTATTTACAATAGAAAGTGAATCCATCAAATCTGTCTGGTTTACTGTGGAGAAGATGTCACCACCAAAGACATCTGCCCCTGAAAAGAGAGAAGTTGAAAGACTGGGGTTACCTACGCAAATTCCCCAGGAAGGTTCCTGCAGATTCTGCCGCACGTGAAATAACATTATGTGTCTTGGAGCTAGTTGTACTTGAGAAGGCTGAGCAGAGTGCTATGGTTGCACTGCTTTCCACGGGAAAGGGATTTGCTTCTCTGATTTCAAATGTTAAGAGATGCCGAGTGGAGGGGGAGCTGGAGTGGCTGTTGTGCCGTTCTCTAGGAAAGGCGAGCGCTGCGTCGAGGGCAGCGCAGCGGGAAAGGCCCTTGGAAAGGGTGTGTGAGTTTGAAGCATGGGAACTTGTGTTTTGCTGGGTAGAAGCAAGACAAGCTGCTAATGTGCGTGGTGGTTGTCAAAGGCAGGAGACACCTTTAGAAGTAGATAGAAATGGTGTGAGGAGATGAATGTAACAGGTGATAGAGAAGGAGCAGATGGAGGAGGAGGAGGGACCAAAGGGAGGAATTGCAATGTTGTTTCTTCATCATCAGCCTGGTCTCAACTGATCTCATACTGCTTAGCAAAGACTATGTTTAAAAACAAATTTCCCAGGGGTCAATGGAGGTGAAAAGGCCATACAAGAGGCTGACAAAGAAGTACCCGAGGCTGACAGAAATACCTGAGCCTTTTTTAAGTGCTTTGAGACTTCTTCCTTCCCCGTATAGAGAAAGTGTCCTATGCTGAGGTACCTGCTGACTAATATGCTTACCCTGAATCATATTTACCTTCTTACATAAGGACTTATCTGGCTCTTAAAATTAGCAGCAGTATATTAGCCAGCTGAGTCACACCCCCGTGTGTTTGAGCTCACCTTTGGATGTCTTCTTTTGAGCATCGTGTTCAAATACTGCACCTGATGATAAGCCAAGCAGATTAAAACAGTAACTGTGAAAAAATGACCAAAGTTTTTTAGGTAGCTTAAAAATATAACTCTGCAGATGAAAAATTGTGGCATCTTATTCAGCTACATAATTGATTTGTTTTATGCGATCTTACCTGTTTAAAGTTGGTCTTAACAAGCTGTGAAAAGGCTGGGCACGGTGCAGACAGCTCAGATGAAGGAAAACGTGGGTTGAGGATCTGCTGTGTATGAAGTGTTGAGGATGCCTCTTCTCATCTGGTTTTGCTTTTTATACGAGCAAGCCCAATACCTGACCATGCAGGTAATCAACATTTTCCGCTTCTGAATGTGTGTGTTTGGTTGATGATTTGGCTCGCTGGTTTTGGATAGGGGTATTGTAGGAAGCAGGTGAGGGTGAAGTCCGCAGCAGGAGGTGTTCATTCGGTGAGGCGGTGGTGCTGTAGCGTCTGCAGGTGAGTCACCTGTGCATGTGGGTTTGTACATTATTAACACAAACTCGTTAGTTGCTTCCTCGTACCCTGAATATAGAAAACTGATTAGTGTTACAGTGTATTTTTGTTAAAGACAGAAACCAGGGAGAGAGATTGTATTCTCTGATAGGCAATTAGTGATCTGCTGCCTAGTCCTGCTGGGCTGGCTCAGTTCACAGCCGCTTCCTCTCATGCTGCTCTGCTGTCGTTGGGCTCTTGGCATAACTGTGTGTTTTTTTTTTTTTTTTTTTTTCTCTCCATCTTCCATCATAACACAGGTATTGTGTTCTAATGGGCTAGTCTTTAATCCTGTCACAGATGGCCTTTTTGGTGCTCCTGTACTTAATTTTTTTTCCTTTTATTTTTCTTCATTTTTTATTTGACACTTACCTGTTGCCTTCCAGCCTGGCATCTGGGAAAGTCACTACCTTGCCTGACTCAACCAGGCTTTGTATTCCAGTCAGGATGCTGTTTTCCAGTCAGGAAACCAAGGAAGCTGTTTGATAGTTGAATTACCTGTGTGCTTGCTTCTCGCTTTCTTGAAGACTGAAGTGGCAGGAGGTTGGGCTCCTGCCCTGCTTGGTCGTGAGGGGTGGTAATCACATGTTTGGAGAGTCTCTTCCCTGAAGAAACAGCCATTACTCGAGGGAAGTTTCACAGGTACTTGGGTGAACAGGGGTACCTAGTAGGCAAAATAAAGTACGTGACCTGAGAACAGGTTAAAAGTGAGAGTCAGCAGGAAGATTTTTAAAGCTGCTGTCTGCAGCAAAGAGGAACTCATCCTGCCGTGTTGGAGGGGAGTCTCACTAGCTGTTGCAGAGGAAACACAGGATACAGAGAGAAGTCAAGAAATGGAGATTTTTAAAATATTGCTTTCTCCTATCAATGCATTTGCAGTTTTTATATCTTCATGCTATTGTTTGGAAACCTTATTTACTGACTGTGGAGAACATTATTTTCTACCATGGGCCATATCTAAGCTCTAGGCTTTATTTTCTGGTAGGGATAGTGATGCCAATCTGGAGGTGAATTCCGGCGTTCAGTTCCCATCCCCTAGAGCTTTTGAAAACGTCAAAAAAGTAATACCAGTTCATGTGCTGTGTCAGGGCCCACACGGGACTAAATACTGGCTAGAGGTGGTTTTAGCCTCATCCCCTGAGGAAGTTCACCCCTGCTCAGTAGCTTTTGGTGTGTAGGAGGTTCCGCAGCTCTAATAAAAGTAGGTTGAAAGCAGAGCGATAGTGAGTGGAGCGGGACGTGGAGGGAGAGCACAGTTCTCATGGGCCTGTGTTGAGCCTCAGGGTCTTGAATGCTCGGACAGTTATGAGGGTTCCTAGTTCGACAACATTAACAAGTTTTGCTGTCATTCAGTGGCACCTTGGAAGCAGTTAAAGTAATTTACCAGCAAAGTTGGTATAATTAGTAGTTAATAGCTAAAGCCTGTGCTTCTAAAGTGTAAATTGTTTCTGTATTGATCTGAGCCTGCACTGTCAGCACTCTGTAGAGGTTGAACTTTAAGTGCTTAATTCAGCTGTATTCAACCAATAGTTTTGTTTTTTATTCCCTAAACATGAGCGCCCTTGTTTATTCTATTGTTATATCAGTAATAAAATCAGTTAACCTATTTTCCCCATATATAGCTGGCCTTCGTAATCACATATTCGAAATATCAACACGTGGAAAGGTAGTAGCTTTAATTTATGACAGGATCATATGCTTGTTAAGAGAAATGGAAGACTAAGATAGCAGGTTAACACTGTGGATACAGATGTGACATCTCGTACACTAGTTTTCAGGGATGGAAATTCTTGTGTCAGACTTACATACCACCAGTCTTCCTGCCACAATCTTACCATTTTGGTTCTAAACTCAGTCCACTTCAGTCTGATATTTAGTGCCTAGGATGTTACCTCTTGGAGAGCTTCAGGCAAAGCCCGGAGATCTGGTATTACCATCAGCACAGAGGAGGGTGACCACAGTCAAACACGCAGGATTAGTTGGAGGTGTCTCCTTGTAGGATCAACCCTCCATTTCCTGAATGGACTAAGGACACAGTTAGTGACTGTGTGTCAAGGTTTATATGAACAGCAAGACTGAAAATAGGGGGTGACATGGGGATAGGAGAAACTGCTTCCCCCAGATCTTCCCTGAATTCCTCGTGCGTGGGCAGTGTCCCCGTTCTGGTCACAGGGAGCAGTGCTGGGTGATTGCCACTGTTACACGGTTTACAAACAGCAGTGATCAGCTAGGTGGGTTTCCGAGCAAGAATTTTGTCCTTGAAAATAAGTTGCTGTCCTTGATATCTTTGAAGGCAAATTTGAAAAACAGAGAAAACACACTGGTAAATAACATGGATGATTTGTGAAGGAACAGATTGCTCCTAGTCACCGTACAGCCCACAGAAATCCCTGGTGAAGGGGGTCAGAGAGCTGACAACTCCTCTGGATGGTTTAATATTTGCCAATTACTAGATTTGGTGTCTGCCTAACCCAGGAGATGGAAAGTTCAAAGCTAAATAAGACCTAAATGGGACTCCAGCAGGCCAAGACTTCAGGCTGGTTGGTGTTCTGCAAGAGGAAGGTGACTTACTGCTTGCTCCGTCAGGAGGGGTTGGAGAGCTGCTAAAACTACACAATGCAATTAAAAATCTTTTTTTTTTCCTTTCTCTAATGAATCTAATTTTACTTTACTTTTCCTCAGATGGCTCCAAGACTCTAATGAAGGTCTCTCCATGACCTTCTGGATTTTCCCTGTCCCCCAGACAAAGGTTTTGTGATCTAGTTTTCTTTCTTCCTCTCATTTAAGTTTCATAGCATTGCCTGACGACCTCATCCATCTCTAAGGTACTACTTGGTTGCTCCTTTGAATGTGTATTACGCGTTCTTACAACTCTTATCCTCTTCCTTGGACAGTCCATTTGAATGTCTGAAAGAACATTTGAAAGAAAATTTTCCTCTGCCTGGATCCAATGTCTTTTGGGGCGTATGGCTTCAGTTCTCTTAATACCTGCCTGGAGGGGGGGAAACGAT
Source organism: Microcambeva ribeirae (assembly GCA_035222435.1). Taxonomy (NCBI): domain Eukaryota; kingdom Metazoa; phylum Chordata; class Actinopteri; order Siluriformes; family Trichomycteridae; genus Microcambeva; species Microcambeva ribeirae. The sequence continues at coordinate 26,544 of JAYECN010671899.1, forward strand.
TAAGTGTTTGATATGAGATGCTCCTGAAGTAGCAATGGTGCGTTTGAGGGTATCTAAAATGCAGAGACCTTGGCCTGCTTTCAGGTGTAACATGGTGATAGGCACTGATGGACGTGTAGGGATGTCTTCCCTTTCTGGACTCCCCTGGAGTGAAATGCAACAGATGTTTAGCTCCTCTCCTCAGCCTTGCACAGCCGGTTGCAATAGAGCTCCCCTGTGTAAAACCAAGGGGAGGATTCACGGAGCCAGGGTCGTTAATGGAGCTGCACGTGGGAGAGTGGAGGGGAGAGAGCCCCTCAAGCCTTGCGAAAGGTGCCCAGGGGACATCAGTGACCTAATCAAGCAGCATCATTTAGATGCACAGATAATCAGCTACATTTTTCTGCCCAGCCTATATCAAGAACAGCCACACACCGCAATCCTAGTGCCATCAATAATTTAAAGGAACAACAGACCTTCAGACCTTTGGAAAAATCAATTAAACTTCACAAGCAATCACTGTGTGCCACCAGCAGAGCTGCTGGCTTGAGAATTAAAGGCGTTGCTGTAGCTGCTGTTCAGTTTGCTCTTAAGGGGGGCATCACTGGCCCAGGTAAGCATTCCACTTTTCCCTCTTTTTTTCTTTTTCTTTTTTTTTGTTTTGGTCAATAGTGGTATAGTTATGTTTATTTTGTTTTCTTTTTACCTCTTTTCAGTATCAATCTTTGTGTCAAACTGTGGTTTCATTATTTTGCTGGTCTCTCTGCTTTCTGCTATAAATCAAGTGTTTCTTGCTTGTGAAAAGGCATAGAGCATATATTTTTGCTTCTTTCTCACCTATCCTCTAAATAAAAAGAGAAATAAGAAAAAGAAGAAAAAGAGATTGATTTTTTGGGGTGGCAAATTTTTAGGCTTGCAACTTCTTTTGAAGGTGGTGTTTACTGCAAATGCTAAATAAACTTTCACAGAATGTGTAAGGAGGAGCACCAAAGCTCGGTCTGCTCTTGAGGCAGGTGATGAGTAGGCACGATTATGGATAGAAGGCAAGAAAGGAAAAACATCAGCAGATCCTAAAATAAAAACAGCATCTGCAGTGTGACTCTTTTACCTGGCCCCTGGTGTGCAGGCCCTGCTCTGAGCTTATGCTACATACAGGGGAAAAAGAGGGATTTCTGCAGGAGTTCCCAAGTCAGCAGGCCAAGGGGCAGCCAAGGCCTGGACAGGTGGATGTCTTGGGTTCTACCTTGCTCTAGCACTTACCAGTAGTTCTGTACAGAAGCTTTACCTTTGCTTAGGACATGCTATCCTGAACCCTCTCTTGAAGGTAGGTACATCTGTTGTTCTTACTAAGAGTCTGTTAAAATTGTTAAAGATGTTAAGACATGATGGGAGATGAAGTTCTAGTCATACTGTTAGGTTGGAAGTGAAGAGGGTTAGGATTCAAATCTGATGGATTCAGGTGCTTTTTATACACATCTGGGCTTAGTCACCCTTTCAGGTGAAATTATTACAGTTCAGAAAATAACTCAAGATTAACTTGAACTAGAGAAGAAATAAAGAATGAATCCAGGGAAACCTGGTGCCAAGGCATTTCCCCATAAATGGTTAGTTTTAAGTACAGAAATGTCCTTGGAGCCAAGACCAGAGTATATTCCAGATGAGTCCCCAAAGCGCCATGTCTAATGGATTGCAGTCCCTCCTGTATGTCCTCTGTCACCGTGTGTTCTCTGTCACTGGTGCGATGTGGACCGTCTTCCATGACGGTGTGTGAAGCACCAGAGCGCAACGCGAATGCAGCCCTGGGCAGAGCAGGGCCAGGGCGCAGGTCTGCCCTGCCTTGGGCGCTCTGCTCCCTGCGCCCCAGGACAAGGGCTGGGCCTTGGCCAGGGTGTTAGGTTTGGGTAGGAGCCAGTTCACCGATAGCAGTTAGTTGTTTTATTGTAGCACCTTCTGAATCGTGCCTTATGATTTATTCTTCACAAGTGGTGTTTCATGATTAGCTCCTTGAATTTAAAATCCAATGGCTCAAGCATTTATGAAAATTTACTTTTTCCATCTGCCTGATGGTTTAAATTCTTACAGCGGCAGTTGCTTTGTCCATGAATGGATGCGTTTAATTCGCAGTTGGTTAACGTCAATCTCGTGCGCTGTGCTGTGGAGGCGGTACCTGTATTACTGTTGACTCAGTAAATGATACCATCAGTCTTTTGGTACCGCCAATGCTTGAGGTGAAGAACAGCGAATTCATAATGTTTTGATCACAGTGCCTGAATGACAATGCCAGTGTACTGGCACTTGGCCTCATTTATGGTGTTTCTTCTCAAAATACAGAAATACAGTAAACAACAACTTTCAAGTTTTTTTCTTAAATCACATGAAGAGACAGAAGTCAAATTGATAAAGGTCTATTAAACTTAAAAATGCTACCAAAGGTGCTTTTGGTTTGATCAGGTCCAACCATTTCTCGTTGTTAACCAAATGTTTTTGGTAGACCAAGATTTAATTGTCTCACAACCAGTGAAGTCCTAAGGAATGAGATTTCAGCGTGTGTTTCAGTGCTCTGTGAAATCAGAGGATCAGGCACCTTCTTGTGAGTCCACTGGAGTGATTCTGGACACATACACAAGTATCTGACAGAGATATATAGTCTAGTGCTTTATTATTGCTCTTAATTTTGCAGAAAGACTGCTTCAATTTAGTAATTGGCAGTCTTAAAGCCTCCTAATTTTGGATAAGAAATTAAAACAAATGTGCTTAGTCTAGAATAACAACTGTGAAAGGTCAGGTGGAATTCAACACTGAAGGTAAAAGTACACCAATAAATAAGATTATATATTTAAAAAGTCTTATAATATATATATATTTAATAAGTCTTATAAAGTGGCAAAGGTAACATTGGTTCTTCAGCATTACACTTCATCTTCAAATGATGCACTATCTTGGCAGCTAAGAAAATTCTTAGTTCTCATCCTCTTACAGCTCTAACAAGCAATAAAAGAGAAGGTTCTGGGTCATTTACCCCTAGAGGCCTACTCCATTTCAAGAGGTATTTGAGTTAATGATGTAAGACCGAAAGAGTACCATGCAGATTTAGCCAACACGAAGGTCGCGCATCTGACGTGCAGCATGGGGACCGTGCGCCGTCCCTGCGGCGCTGCCGTCCCTGCGGCGCTGCCGCCCCCGCGGTTCCCAGCGGTGCTGTCCGTCTGCGAACACCAGCTCCCTGCACTGCCCTCCTGGAGGCCCTTGAGCACGCGGCTTCCCGTGCTCCTTTAGGGCCTTCCTCGCAGGAGCTCCCTCGGGAAGCTGTCAGGGGTCGGGGAACGCTGCCTTGGCAGCGAGGGGTTGGACACTGTGCATGTGATCGTGTGGCTCGTCTTCCCAGTGTGGTGCTGCCCACTGATTTTTAGGAATTGTATCACACCGAAGCTCACAGTTTTGTTCTGGAGAGTGTGGTAGTGATCTGCACCGAGCAGAGTGTTAGGAGAAGCTTTTGTAAGGTTTTGGAGAGCGAGAAGTAGAAAGCCCTGCTGGTGCAGCCGTTACTTCCTTGTTGCACTGCACACACTTGGAGGTGGCTCGTAGAGGTGCAGTGCACGTCCCGTATGCCCTGTTTAGAGTGACATATCCTCAAAAGGTGGATGAAAGGAATTTGGGAAACGTAACATGACTTGTTTTGCTTTCCCACAATTCACGGTTTGATGCAAATATTGTTGCTCATAGGAGCTTTTTGCAGTCTAGTCCTGTTTCCCAGGATTTCCAGATAAAGTATATGCAGTGTTTGATTATGATCTTGCAAGACAAATTTCATTCACAGACAAATTTTGAAAAATACTCCCTATTATTTCTGGGGGTGATATTTTTCAAAACCTACTTGTTTGCTGCTTTCTGGGGGTGATATTTTTCAAAACCTACTTGTTTGCTGCTTTCTCAAAATTTCCTCCCACCCCATGGAGTTTCTAACAACCTAGAATTAAGGTGGGAGAGATGAGCAACACAGAACTGAAAATATCATCATGGCTCTTGCATATGCAAAACCAGGTTTGGAAATGCTGGCTGATAAGCTTTTTCTGTATTTGCATACAAAAGGACTCAACTTTGCCTTCCCACTTTTTAATATTATTAAATATATTTCTGTCCGTAAGAATCATATTTTACCTCTGCGAAAGTGATAAGAGCAGCTCTGTTATTGCATGATGTATGACCGTTTAAACAGCTCTTATTCTTTCACAGGTTCATTTATCTCTGTAATTCAGTGATGGTGATAATAGCATTTGCTGCAGTAATTCCCTGTTAACGGGAGATGGAGCTTAGCCTAGCAGCTGCTCTGGGGCCTCAGTACGTTACGCTTGCACCTTACCGACTTCGTGTGACCTTCAGCCAGCCCATGGCCTTGTCTTTGACTGTCACTCATCTCCCCAGTGCTGAAGCAAGGTACTGAAATAACTTCGCAATACGATAGGAGATCCTTGGATGTAATATATATTTGCTGTACATACATTTTCTCGTTAGCTAAATTCTCCTCTGTTCTTAGGACAATGTGACTCCGAAGAGAATAATAGTGGCCAGGGTAACATTTCCTATAACCCTCAGCTCTAGCCTAATTCCCTTCTTGTAGAAGTTTATGGACACTTTTGCTTTACTGTTCTGTAGTGTTACTCTCCAGCTAAGAGATGTTCCAGAAGATGCTAGAGCACTTGCATGAGCAAAGACAATTTTAGGAACCTTTTACATAAACGTTTTTTAATAATCTTAGGTGGAAGAAATTAGTGGAATATGAGAGGATGATTGAGGTTTTCAAGTCATACACAGTATAGGTGCTGATTGCAAGAAAGGCTTTTTTTCTTCTGTGTTTTTGTTCTGTTTTAAATATCGACACAATGTTTGCGTCCTCAAGATGGTCTCAGTTATAGAACACTTGGCTTGAAAGAAATAAAGCCGGTGACAAGAACTTATTTAAAATGATACTGTCAAGTTAAAATTGCTTTCAAAATCCAATTGTCCAAACTACAGAAAGTTTTTTTAACCATAAAAACAGAGTGAAGCAGAGATTGTCATTTTCTGGGTGTTTACACGGCACCGTTCACAGTGAGATCCAGCCTGTGCCGGATTCTGCGTTATCAACTGCAGATGAACGTGCCCGTGTTGGGAGTGTTTTAAATCAGGAGCAATGGGGTCACAGTCCTCTAAGCAGGTAAAAGTAGTGATGTTTGCAAGATTTGCCTGACCAAAACAACCAGATAAAGCAAACTTTCAGGCAGCAGAAGTAGTAGTAAAAATATAATGTTTGTAGTAAATGTTAATGCTAGTAATAAAAATAATGCATGTTTCTTACCAGCATAGAGAACAGCAAAGCTTATACACTAAGTATAAAATATTTGCTAAAATCAAATTTGTACAGTGGTTGAATCACTGCAAGAGGCCCAAGCATTAGTAATATAACTGTTACTGGTTGTCAGGAAATGCAATTAGTTATTATAAAAACAACTGTGTGACAGGCTTGATTAGGATCATTGACCTAAGGGCTTCAATCATGTTTATGTCAGTATCTTATGCCAATAAATTAATCTATTGCTTAAGTGAAGTCTTATCAGGAAAAGCGTAACATTTTATGTAGAGTAAATAAGGACGGAGTCAAACTACAGAATACCAATATGGAAGAGGAAAACATGATGCATCTTAGTTACTGAACTGGAATATGGCACATCCGATATGGCCCCCCGTTGATACACATGTATGGATGAAACTCAGATCATCCTCTTTTTGTTTTGGCGGAGGTGAGCAGAGGGCAGGAGGAGAGCAAGCCCCTTCTGCAGCACCGTTCTGTGGTGAGTAAGGTGGTAATTTCAGAGATATTTGGGACTTGAGATTTTCTGCAACATCCCACCACAACTTTGTTAGGCTTAGTGGAACAAAATCATGCTGTGGTGAAGTACCAAAGTATCTGCAGTTACTGGTTGTCATTGCAGCAATTCAGGTGGAACTGGCCCCAGTTCCAGGAGAATGGTGCAGGTTTAAGAGCAAAGGAGCCATTCCTCTTGGGGCAGGGGACTGGTCTCCCTGCTTCCCTCACCCTCTTCCCATTTGACATCCCCAGGCTGCAAGGAGAGGCCCTCAGTGCTCTAGGCTGCAGCTGCTTTCACCTGTGTGCAAACATGGGAGTAGAGAGATATCCGTCACTTTACTCCTGGCCTTAATTTTGATTATTCTCCCCAGAATACCAAGAAAATTGTGTTTCAGAATTTATTGTTTTGGTTACCAACTTGTAGCCAGCAACAGTCACTTTACGAAAAAAGAAGATGCGTCTCCCCCCTCTGTAAGCAGTGGCTGGGAGTTGCAGCTGCTCGGCTCATCCCTGGGGTAATCAGGCAGCTCACACTGGTGCTGCGTCCTAATTGAGCAAGTTTCTTCAGGTGAAATTAATCTTATCATAATTAGTTTATTTTACTGATAACAAAGAGCTGCACACAGTAACTCCAGATGTACACATTGTTAAAAATAATGTGCTCTGTAAATGGACTTAGCATCGACAAGGCAATTCCCCAGAACTGGATGGCAGCATTAGGGAACACCACAAGGAATTTCCATTTGTTTTCTTGGCTTTTGCTTTGCAGTCGATATCAATGAGTGAGAAATATGTTGCGTTTGCCTTTCTTGGAATGTAAAAAAGGCAAAAATATAATTTCTTATTGATTGGTCTAACACAGCACACAAGAGCCAGACACAAAAAAAAAAAAAAAAAAAAAAAAAAAAAAAAAAAAAAAAAAAAAAAAAAAAAAAAAAAAAAAAAAAGGTGCTTCAAATGCTGAAACAGGGAGAGAAGAAAAAATGAGCTTAGTTAAAAGAGCACAATCAATTTATTGAATTTCCAAAAGTGTGTGTGGTCTGTTGTGCAAGAAATGTGCCACAAGTTTCTGCTGATTTGATTGACTGAACTTCTCCTTGACAATTGCAGAACTGTGTTACAGGCAGAATTTAGAGAAAACTAAAAAAAACTGCAAAAACTATGAAGGTGGGAGGTCGCAGTCGGGTTAGACTGTTTCGCTGCCTCTTCAGGTCAGCTTCGTCTTCTGAGATCCAAGTCAAAGATGCAGAATGTGCCAACTTTATCAAGTCATCCAATTAGACTCTCGAGTATCAGGCCCCTTCTGTGGCAGTGGGCTAGAATGGCATAGGATCTCTCTCTCTTGTATCTAAAAATAAGATCAATTGATTATCTGAATATAATAAGGTATTTTTTTTCTGATGAAAATTGAGGAGTTGATGTGATGGTCAGAGTTGGTGTTTCACTTTTTACTTAGTTATTTTCCCTCATGTTGGAGCCAGACAGATTTAGCTGAAGTACTCTTAGTATCCATTGCTTTTGAAGAAGTATGGCAGAGCAGTATTGTATCAGTCAGTCCTATCAAGTTTCTGTAACCCTCATAAATCCAAGTCAAGGACACTCTCTCTTTTCAACTATTTGAAGCAGTGGAGTCCTAGAAGCCTCCTGAATATGAGCAATAGGTATGTGATCTGCTTTGTAATACTTTGTTCCTATAGCTGTATTATGTTGGGAACTAAATTCTCCTTTGGGGATGGTCACAGCTGGCAGGAATGTTGCATCTTGGCTCCCAGCAGCTCCTTAGTGATGAAAGACCATCGGTTTTCACTCTGAGTTAAGGTGAAGCAATGCAGACAAGCCTCAGGATCCCTGTGCATTTCGTCTCAGATCTTCAGCATCTACTGGCAAGACTTTTACTCAGTATTTGCAGACCTCTTCACCATACAACCAGTAGATTTAAGTTGCATGAGCAAGATTTGCATTTGTGTGCTTATCTTTGAGACGAGGATCTCCACTTATCTGGGAAGCAAAATGTGAGGAGAGCCTGAATTTATCTGGAGTAGATTTACTAAGGGTCCTGCAAGCCTGGGCTTGCTCACACTGTTGTCACTCTGGCTTTAAGACATCAGAGCAGGTTCTAATCTCAAATTCCCTTTTGAAAACACACTTTATGTGGCAGCAAAAGGCTTTGATAAGATAATACAGATAATACAGTCAACACATTCAGATAGTGCAACTCTGCAGCTTAAGTTTCATAATGAAAAAAACCTATCCAAAAAGTCCCTTCTGCTGTATCCAGCATTAATAGAAATAGCATGGTAATAGCTATAGCTTGGAAGCTTGTTGAAAATCCTAAGGATGTTTATGCACAGAGCTGCCCCATTTCAGGATATGCTCCTGCAAACAGCTGTGAATCAAACATAAAACTCTATTCTGTCTTTTTGTGAAATAATGCATTAAATTCATCTACTCCACCCTCGACCTGTCCCTGCTCAACAGTGACTGGGGCAAGTGGCTTTTAGGCAGGAGTCCCATCTATTATCAAAGAGCTCCTGTGTTTTGACTTTGAAAGCCTCTAATAATTGAAGTTTGTCCCTAATAGTGAATGACACTGAAAACACCAGAGCTTGTATAAGAAATGCCTTTTTGGAATACTACCATCAGGTCCTTATTGGAATTTTGGCCTTAATTCATCAAATGGCTTTATTAATCCAACAGAATCATTCAGAAGGACATTTGATCACATGTTGAGTTGTAATGGCATCCTACCTACTTCTGAAATCATCTGAAAATCTATTCCTGCCACAGGAGCACTAACGGGATTGTAAATTTGAAATGAAATAGAAAGGCAGATAATTGGATCGATGGTTTGCTAATGATGATATCGAGCAGCTCCTTCACTATTGCTCCATGATGAAATATGAAACGGCCGTGGGTGGCAGAGCCGCCCCGTGGGACTCGCCTCAGCCGGGCCCGGGAGCGGAGCCTGTGGTGGAAAACACCGGTGTTTGTCCCTGCCCAGCGTTCCCTTTCACTGGATGAGAGGGATTAATTGGGCCCAATTGCTGCTTTTCAGTGCACTCGGCACAATTTGGGAGCTCTAGAGTTTTGCTTGTGTTTCTCAGACATTTTGAGCTGCCTCTAGTAAGTTAGATAGATCTGTGGGATTCATTGCTTTGGCTCAGAAAAGAGATGGCGTCAGAAAGGAAAATGACAATTACCTATTACACGGGATCATTTGCTATTTTGGATGGCCTCAAACTCCTCGTGCCCCTGGCATGTGCTAACTAAATGAGTCAGGAATACAGTCCTAAACTTTGCTTTCAGCAACCAGTTGTCTGAACAAAACACAGGCAGGGCTCAAATATTTGATAAAAGCAAATAGCCAGGGCAAAATTCTGTTTTTAAGTGGCTGAAATGGCTTTGAATATATTTACTGTCTGCTCATTTTGGTTATGTATCTGTTTTTACTGGAAAAAAACTACAGTTTTCATCCTGAGAGTAGAGCTGAAATTACATGCAGTGCTGCCAACTGCTTTTTTAGTGAAATGGAACACTTGCACCATCTTTAGGCTTGACCTTTATTTATTGTTCTTATTTTTTTTAGTTGAAAATTTGACTTCAGAAAATATACCTTGCTTAGCTTGTGTGCGAGGCTGGTTTATTTATTTATTTATTTTGGTATTGTTATAATGAATTACTGATGAGATAATATCAGAGTTTTGATCTTGGTTTTCACATGGCATGCCAAGTATTTAATGTATATTTGTTTTCTTCAAAAAAAATGAAATTTTTAGTTTGATATAAATCGTCACCCTAACAATACGTCTATCTTCCAGGGCACTTGCTCAGGATTTTAGGTGTCTTTGATCACATCTGCCTTTTCTACCACCAGTGTAACTCAGCACACGCTGTTTGGAGAAGCCAGTGCGACGTGGGCAAATGTGCCCTCTAGGCAAGATGCACTTCCAAGGCAGAGGGTAGAGCAGCATCACACAAGCATTCCCACGACAAGGGCACCTCTTCCTGTTGCATCTTCTAATTTCTTTTTAAAACATCATCTGATTTCTAGCAGAGATTAGAATATCAACAAAACCCCTGTTTACTGAAGTTTACAGCCAAACCTCCTGTTGCTCTTAGCAATACCATTGCATATGTAGGTTTTTGGAGCCAGCTGGCTGGAGTGAGTCCTGCTTTCTGATTTTGCTGGGGAGAGGTTGCCGCTTGGAATGGGGTCTGCACGGCCCTGTAGGGAGCTCTGCTCCTGGCATGGTTGTATCCCTGGAAAGCTGCCCCAGGTAGGATGTGGAGTGTGCTTCCCGCTCCTGCCAGGAGCCTGGTTTAGGCATAGTAGTTGGAGACTGCTGGATTCTTCTACACATCCGCATTTGGGATGGTTTTCTCACCAGTAGTGTTTGCAGGGTGCTGGCGATTCTTTTTTTCAGGTGGTTGAATACAGTTGTCATCCCTCTTCTGTGCAAGGAAGAGTTGCTCGCTTCCCAAGCATGGAGCCTGAGCAAAGCCCTGGGAGGTGCTTGCAGGAAATGACTGACTCATGTGGAGCATCAGTCACTTTTATGTCTAAATCTTGCCAGGTAATTGTTCTTAAATCCTATTTTATTGTGGGTTCATAGATTGAAACCAGCTTAAACATGATTTATGTGGGAAGCAGGTGAGGGAAGGAGCCAGTCTTCAGCTTTCCTCACTGGTTTCATGTGTCTGATTCGTCTGTGATTCTTTTTTTCCTGTTCACTCATCTGTCCTAATTGCTACATTAAGAAGTATTCAGAATATTTTGGATCCCACTTGGTGCCTACTTACTGAATGGGACATTCATTTTTTTTGCCAGCAATCACATCTGGTATGGAAATATGGACAGACTGATTAACAGAAAGGTAGCGATCTCAGTCAGTGGTTGTGATGCTTCTGCAGCAAACTGTGGTTTTATAGAAGGGGAATTTCTGAAATTCTCGGGGAGACTGCACGGATGGCGGGCAGGCCTGTGCACGGCGGCCAGAGGCCGTGCAGCATTAGTTACAAATGCCAGGCAGAAGCTGCACAGTGAGGAATCATGAGAAATTAAATCTTTTATTTAGTAAGCTGCTTTTATTCCCCATATGCCATAGGGGGAAAAAAAAAAAAAACTTTTGAATTTATAAATCACTCTACCAATTTCTTTTTAAAACACTGTCTGATTTCTAGAAGAAAATAGAATATTAACAAGGAAAAATTACTGTGCCATGAGCCATTTAGAGTTTCATCAGGAACTCTTGTGAAAGCAATTAGCTGATGATAAAGTTTAGATACTAAATTTAAAAGGGTGTGATTTAGAAAAGTAGTTGTATTAATGTTGAGAAATTGCCTAAATGCCAATTTTTTTAATGTATAATTGCCACACGTATGAATGTGCACTAATGAGTTTCCTGCTGTGCTGGTAAAGGCAGAAGCTGGAATCACCTGGGATTTGTATCTCAAAGGCCCAGACTACCTGCTCACTGACCTCCTGTCGTCCTTGTGTTGCCAGAAGAGCAGTTAATAGGAACAGGGGTGCCTAACGGTCAGCGCATCAGGCACCTCATGGGATGCGTTTCCTGGTGCTGTTAGCAATTAAAGCTCTCTGTTTAGAGATGAATTCCTCTTGGCCCAAGAGAAGATGGAATTTCATAAAATATTTTATATGACCAGCTTCATTAAGAAAAGGAACACAATTATTGAAAGGTTTAGATGTATTTTTCCTACTGTTTCACCAAAGGAACTGTTTAATTCAGAGGATGATAGAATTTGACCGAGAAGTCTCGTGTGGTGCAGCTCATGGACCACAAAGGCTGCATCATGCTGGGATCTTTTCAAGTGCAGGATTCCTGTATTGTGGATATGAGTCTTGTGAATCTCTCTTTGATGAGCAGCATTTAGAGACCTGAAACTGGGACATTTTCTTGGCAGGGAGAATTTTGAGAACAGTGAAGTGGGACCTTTCTGCTAGAACAACAGGGGCCTGACAGGAACACGAACTCCAGCGGGGCAGCTGTGCGTCAGCCACCATGTTTGGACAGGGGAATGACACAAACATCAAGAGAATTCAAAAAAATGTCCCCAGGCATGAGAGACGGGCAGAGTTTCAGCAAGGCTGGTGCTTGCGAGCGCAGGGTGCTGACAGTGTGATGAGCTGGACCCAAGACAACAGGTATCTTGACAGCTGACTGAATGAATAAAAGGCGAGGAGAGAACAGTCGAGGCCTTCCCAGCATGTGGGAGTCATTGATGTAATTCCCAGCATGGGGCATAAGAAGATAAAAGTATTTCCCGTTGTCTTGGTAGTGCAGTGCTTGTGTGGGGCTAGCATAGTATTTGTCAAGCGCTTTCAGCATGAAGAACACTAAATTAGCCCTTAGTATTAATAACGCCTTGCATTAATTGCTAGGATAAAAGTAGCAGTAATTAACTGCTAATAAATTAATAAATAACGATAGCGTGGTGGTAGCCCACAGGCCAGTGTGTGTTGCAGAGCTGCCTGTTCTAGAAAGAAGTGGAGCATAATTCCAAAGCCAACACTTAGACTATGTATGTATAAGGAGAGAAGAGCGTAAGGACCATATAACTGAGTTAAGCTTAGGAGAACTAGAAAAGTAATAACACAACTATCAAAATATTGTTTCCTCTATCAACACTAAGCACAGGTTCTATTTATTTTTCTACTGCGTCCTGACCTCTTATGGTACAGCCAGACCTGTCTTCCCAAGCAATGCGAATGGAAACTTCGCCGAACTGAAGCAAACAAACAACTTGGGGGATTAAAAGGATATAAGCAATTTTGCCAATTCTCGTTCGTTTTTCGTTTCCTTATTAGCAGGCCCTGATGTTTGTGCGTACAGGAGGACAGCAGACAGGAAAATGATGGGAGAGGAAGATACGGAGGAAAGTTTGAGGCTCCCAGGAGACCTTTTGGCAGCAGCAGAACGGCCGGGATATCTGGGTGCCAGGTAGGCGGCTCTCTGTGACCAGAACGAAGGCAGTTAATCCTTAGCCAAACTAGAGGCTTCTTGCTCTGGTGCTGGCCCCGTTGTTAGCCCTCCATCAGTGCTGGCTGCTGTCCCTTCCTCAGGAGCCCTGCGCAGACACTAATACTTCATACAGGAACTGCCTTTGCTCAAAATCTGTCTGCCCAAGTCTGCAACTCTGGGTCCGTCACTCGAGCGCTGCAGGAGCAGAGCCCACCTGGCTGGGCCGAGTCGACTCCAGCTCTCTCGTTAGTTGGCAGAAATATTAAATTATATCTCTTTGCTCTTTTGGAATTAAATTGAGGTCTTTGTGCAGGCTAAATGTGTTAGTGACTCAGGGTAAATTTGACTCGGCAGTCACTGGAAGCATTGGCATGAGCAAGAGCTGATGTGGCGAAGGGGTTGGCAAAAAGACAGTGATGATGTGCAGAAAGGGAACAGGAGAATAATCATTTTTGCCCTGTATTAGTTTCAGTCTTAAAAATATCTTTTCTGTTGCTATAATGTATTTTGAATTAAGGCTTTCTTCAGACCTACCTGACTTCTGTGAATGAGGAAAGATTTATTGGTGAGTTTGAAAATTTATTGCCATATACAGCTGAGCTTGGAGCAGAAACATCTGCTGATGTTTTTTTTAATAGTTGGAGGCTTCTATTTTTAAACAGTCAGTGCATTACTCTGCTTGTCACTAACCACCAGTAGTAAAAATGTCAGTAAAAGCTGCTAAAGAAAAAGAAATCTAGCCCATTTATAATAATGGAAAAAAAAATCAAACCAAAATTATATAAGTTGAAAGATTTTTGGCTATTTTGCTGTATTGAGCAATGGGCCTGTTCTGTGGTTGCAGACAGTCTCTTTCATGAGTCTAACTTGGGCTCACCCTTCTCTTGCTGCTGCGTGTGTGCACAAACTAACATGACTGTGGGTCCTATCACGGGGAAGTCAGTAAGTGGCACCTTTGTATGGTGCTGCGTTAGCGAAGAGAATGACAAGTGCACTGCAAACTTTTTCACAAGCCAAGAGCTAATAAGCTCCTTTCAGCTCTTACCTTCAGCTTCCCTTTCAGCTCTTCCTCCTCTGGCGGTTTCCCAACTGCTGATTGGGTTCTGTATTAGTGCTGAAACTAATTTTTGTTCCAGTAGAAAAAAATGTCTCTAAGCTCAAAAAAAAAAAAAAAAAAAAAAAAAAAGCCAGCATGGGTTAGAAAGGCAAGTCTTTCCTTCATGCTTTCCTCCAAGAATGAATGATCTGAACACAACCCTTTTCTCATCTGTTCCGACATTGTGAACCTAAGCCTTACTCTAATCTATACAGACTGTTTCTTTAGAGAGACAGAACTAACTCTGGAATTTAAACTGCGGATCACACTTCCACAAGGAGGACTGTGAGTTTCTTAGGAAAAAAAAAAAAAAATCAATGCTTACACGCTTTATTGTCCTCTGCAAGTGAAACTCGATCATTTGGCTCACCTGAGACGTTCCTTTGTGCTGTGCTTCTACCTTAGGTCATTGAAGTCTGGCCATGGCTCCGTCTTGTACCTTCTGTGCTATAGTCTACTCTGTTGAAGCTGAAACAGGTTTTCTTCTGAAAACAAAAGATCAGAGTAAGATTTTCAAGTATGACTTTTCAAGTATGACTTTAGTAAAAATGTGTGTTGATTTTCTGCCTGTAATGTACATGCCAACATTCTAATAGAGCTTTGAGGATACATGATCTAGCATGTGTAAGCCGGTTTAGATTTACTTAGCATGTTAAACATGTAGCTGTCCTGGTTTTAGAGGAGTCTTTAGATTAAAACATTCCTTCTCACTTCACTTAATTTTGGTAGATCCTTTGATCTAGCAGTTATTTTAATTTCATCCACAGGAAATATTTAATATTAAATATTAAGCGAAATTTTTATTTTTCAAAGGGCAGTTATCTGTAGTTTTTTTACCATAATGCCTTTTTTTTTTTTCCTCATAACTTTTAAAAATCTATAAGCATTTTAAGCATCCTAACAACATAACTGATGTTGTACCAAAGCCAGGTTTAGGATGCTTTTGTACCAACAGTTAATTCCTCAGATGTTCTGACTAGCTAAGGTGCAAGCAAAAGGCCTAAATTGAATTCAGTAGTCATTTTTGTTTCTTACTGATTCACTTTTGCCTGATTTTCTATTCTAATTTTGTTAGCACCTGTGTATATTTTTTGTCTCAAGTACTTAATCTAGTTGCTCTGTCCTCGGAAATGTTGTTCTTTCACGTAGACGCTGTGCAGCGGTAGTTAGGAACATAGGCACGTCATCGCCGCTTTCCTCTTTAGCTCTTACCGCACAGTCCCTGCTTTACGTGCCAGCCTCCCTGTGCCGAGCGGAGCAACCCCTCTTGAAGGGCCAATGTGCTGGGCAGGGACCACGGGAGAGGAAGGAGTGGGGCAAGTGCAGGGAGCGCTGCCCGCCGGGCTCCCTGGCACCGCGGTGCCCTCAGTGATGCAGGGGACACATCTGTGCTCCCCTCCTCGCTGCCAGCACCCCTGCAGTCACCGTGCCGTGTACCAAGAAACAGTTCTGGAAAGAATGATACCTGGTTTTGAATTTTTAAGAGGAAACTTGGCAGCAGCAAAGTAACCTTAAATGCAAAATGTAATGCAAATTATGTTCCTACAGAGTCTGTCCTGAGACCGACAAAGAAAATTAAGTCCAGATCCTGCAGGATCCCCAAGCTGAAATTTGCCAGGCTGTCCATGATATAACGAATGTCTTCTGCAGGATGTTCTGGTAAGGTATGTTATTCCATCTAACCCCTTCAGAAATACAGTAAGGATACTTCCAGTGGGTGAAAAACTGTCAGCCTTTATCTTGCATTCATCCTGAACTATGGAAATACGTGCAGAGGGCTTCACCAGCCATTTTAAGTCCATGGTGCTTTTTCCCAGATAGACAAAATTAACGGCAAGATTGCTGAATATGTATTCACAACATTGATCAAATATTTGCTATAAATCAGTGCTCATGTTTTTTATTCTTTTTATATGCATTTTGTTTAAACGAAAATGCTACAGTTCAGGATCTCTTTCTAATTATTTAGTGTGTGTCATTGGAAGAAATTATTGTAGAAAGAAGCTGCAATTTGTCTTCTAAGAAAATTCTGCTAGTCCCAATAGTCCTGAATATAAACTCTCCTCAGTCATGATGATTACATTTCAGTCTTGACCGCCTGGAATAAGCCTGTGCAATCAGAAATACTGTATGCTAGTGTTAAAGCAAATACCATGAAAAGTTTTGGAGTATTCGTTCAACATATATCTGTTAAGACATATTTTATTATCATTGTGTAATATACCCATGAAATGAAAAAATGGTTAAAATACAATTTTTGTTTCCAAAAGGAAAAGGACTTTGAGAAAATTGGCCTTGTAAGGTTAGGTAATATGTCCTAGTTATACAATGTGAGACCAATGGACTGAACTAGGATACAGTAAGTGATGAAGAAGAAACTAAAAGAAAACAATTTTGTTTGAATGATTTGAGCTTATATAAGAAAAGAAAGCAGGAAAGATTAGTTTCATGGAGCTGGGTAAAGCAACATAAAGCAAGTTAGAATTTCTAGGTTATAGGGATATAAGCAGATTTAGGCACCCTGAAAGGCTGAAGATGCAGCCTGCATTTGTAGTGCTGTGTTTATAATTAATGTGAAGATGGTTATCATCCCCTTCACCTGCCCTCATGGCATGAGTAAGATAAAAATAAATTGTGCATTGCTTAAACTCTTCATTAAACAGCTTCAAGAAATGTTTATCCTGTCAAAGCTCCAATCTAAAAACGTATCATCGTGGGATGTGAACATCAATTGGCAAAAACTGTTCATATGATTAAATTATAAGTCTGAAAATCCCTTATGACTAGAAAGCCTTGTGGAGAAACTCAGTAAGAATGAAAATAATGTATATTCAGTATTAAAGGTAATGTATAAGAAGCCATGGATCTCTCTGGTTAGTTGAGCACAGAAGCTAAATCACTGCTGATTGTTACTGCATTGAATAGGAGCAGCACCTGAGAGGCCTCTCCTTGACAGCAAGCTCATTGCTTTCAGTGCTCCAGTAAATCACAGTAGAAAGCCGTTCCTGCCACTTGGAGTAATTTCCAAATAATTTGTTATCTAAATATAAAAGCTATAATGCTTGTCCATGCTCCCTGTACTCCCAGTTACCAGGGAGTGAACGCAGGATACCAAGTTTAAGGACCAGCTCAAGGTCATGGGTGAAATCTGGGATCTGGATCTTCCTTTCTTCTAAGTCCAGCTGGTGCTTCAGCAGCAAGACCCTCCTTCCTCTGCTCTTCTGTGAGTATTTCGCCACTGTGCTGTAGATCAGAAACTGCTTATATGCAGATTAGACATCTTAAAGGGCGCCATGTGGTATTACGCCAAGTCCTTGTTTCAGAGCACCATACTTCTTTGGGAAAGGTAAGAGTTTTTCTAGAACTGCGTGTTATTAATACTGGCAATGTGTGTTGGTTTGCAATTACATCTGCATTAAATAGTGCAAGTGTTAGCCCTGCATATCTACAATACCTGAATTGTCCTTAGAGCTGTTCCTTAATCAGTTCAGAAACTGAAGTTCTCTGAGGAAGTCAGGATTTCCTCTCTGAAGAGTGTCTTGCTGGAGATGTATTATTTCAGAGCTTTGGGATCTGCTTTTTCAGTCCACTGCTTTCAAGGTGATGTCAGTTTAGACCAGTATTATATTAAGATGCTACCAACATCCAGAGTCTTTCCTCTGACCTTAGGCATCTTGAAACGTGTCTGCTTGTGCATGCCCAAGTCAGCAAAGCAAGTAATTCCCCATAGTTCCTTTCCTCATCAATAAATTCAGAAAAGTACAAGTTTGGGGCTTGTTTTCTCTTCTAAGGTGTAGTTCTGCTGGGTGTGTTCCCTGCTTGCCCCTGCAAAGGATGCAGAAGGAACTGTTCTGTGCAAAAAGAGCATTGCAGCCCTCCTGCCTGGGCAGTGCCTCCTCTGCACTTTTGGGGAGCAGCTAGGGAAACCTGGGGAGTTTGAAATCCCTCGTCCATGCTGACAGTTCTTTCCTGTGCTCAGGTCATGGAGAAATAATAGAGATTCTCTGTCAAAACAACTCCTTTTTCCTGTCCAATTTGTTTGCTAATAAGCTGCTGGTCACTTGGATGTTGGTTTGCATATTTATTTTTCTTTTCTCTGAAACCTCTTCACCTCTGACTCCACTTTAATTGCAAGTTTAGATGGACATATAGGGAGATGTTGTTGGTAGGTTGCTTTGGAGTCAGTCGCGGTCTGGTTAGAATGAAGGATGTAACAGCAGGCCCATCTCATTTGTAACTCTCTGGTCTCCACAGGAACAGGAAATACCAAATCATATCTCATTTTTGCAGTTAAGACATAAACAACTGTTATGTTTACAGATGTAATGATTATGCAGACTTCCCAAAGGGCAAAGTATGTATGTGATCTTCCCAATGCTAACTCTGCATAGTCAATGATTCCTTAAGTTAAAGTTATTGTAATTAATAAGGCCAATATCTAATCCATTTTTACTGTAATACTCTTGTTTTGCATATGCTTTTCTCATAGGGTTCCAAAGCCAGTTTATATCTGCATCCCAATCCCTGCACTAGCCAAATTGTTAGATAGCTGGAGCTATCCACAGAACAATTTGCTAAGGGGTGAAAAGCAGTGCTGGCTCAGTGGCAAAGCCTTGCGGTGCCCGAATGCAGAGCGGCGCTTTGCTGGGGAGCTGCGCGAAAGCAGCGGGGAGGCAGCGCAGGGCCGGCCCCGCTCCGGGCTGAGCAGGGCAAGGCTGAGGGCAGGGGCTCCTGCCGCCTCCGTGCTGGCCCTCGCTTCCCTGGTGCTTCCCTGTGTGGGGAAGCACAGGGAGGGGGGAAATAACGATCTGCTGCTCTGACCCAAGCTGGAGCAGCAGCAGTGTGAGAGTTTTTGATCCTACCTTTAGAGGATTTCTGTAGCTAATTCGGGCTGTGCACAGCAGTCAGGATTTGGGAAGGAAAAAAAGAGAAAAGCAGAGAAAAGCAATGCATGCTGTGCTGGGTTACTCTTGACTTGCCAGCTTTGCTGTCAAACCTCACACAGGTTGTGTCCAAACTACAAGAATTGAGAGTTTGAATTCATATCCTGCTTTTAGACAAAATAAAAGGGAAAGAAAAAGCCCCAGCAAGATAACAGCAATATCTGCTGCCTTCAGGTTATTGTACTATCACAGGCCTCTGGGCTTTGGGGTAGGGAAATGGGCCTCAACACAGTTAAAGAAGATGCTGTTGGGATCTGGCTCTCCGGCACAAGTTCACCAGTTCCCAGAAATCTTTGGAGGTGGAGCTTTCCAGAGCGTTTCTCAAATACGGAGCAGCGCGCAGGGCGTGCAGCAGCTCTCCGGGAAGGCTCCGCGTGCCGGCCTGGGCAGCACCGCTCGGCACCAGGGGGGCTTCCAACCCGCAGTAAACTCGGCCCGCGTTTTGGGTGTGCAGTGCACGTCTACAGATGTGTTGGGGATTACTGGCAATGAGCTTAGCTGTGACTGGGGTTTGATTACAAGGGCTGCTAGGCTCAGGGGGTGGATTGCAAATAGGTGTTTTCTTCTCAAGGAAATTTTAGATGCTCTTGCTGTCTTTGAAGGCCCATGAAAGCCATCTCTATTCATATAAATGTATATGTATGTTTTTTAACTCGTGTGGCTTTTTAAAACTAAATTGTTTAGAGTGGCAGTGAATTTCAAATGTAGTAACCTTTCTATTTCAAGTTTTAAATCTGTTTAAATATAAGCCAATTCACTGGATGTCTTTTATTTTCTATGGACAGTGATAAGGAATAGTAACTGTTTGGACACAAGATTCAGTCTTCTCTGTCATTCTTTCTTCTGTGTACTTTTATCAGATTTGCTTTTTACTAACATTTTCTTAGGGAAAATATGTTTTCAGTTTTCCCTTTTTTTGAAGGACTCTGCAGAAATGGGCAAAAGCATCATTCTTACCTGTCACGAGTTCCAGACTGAGCAGGGTTTCAGGAGCAGCCGTTATGCTGGTTTGTGCAATGTTACAGGATTTTGACATTCTTCTAGTTGGTGAACTTCAATTTTACTTTAAAAAAAGGCTCTGTTGCCATATTGTATCTATCTAGTGGGTTTATCTGCCTGTCTTTTATTACTTGGTACATGTCGAGGAGGTAATAACAAAGTGTGGCTCTTGGTGGTTCCTAACATCACCTAGCGTGGTCTGAAAATACAGCTAAGAATATTGTCTCAGGTGACATAGTGGTTGTCTTAAGGATGAACTACAATGTGTGAGCATAACAATATTTTAAGCTGAAATTAACTGTACAGTGATATCTTCAGTTGAGGGGTGCCTAAGATTGTATTAGGAAATCTAAAATGTGGTGGAAAGAAAGAAAACTTCTGAAAGCTTCTGAGAGTTCTTTGCCAGAAAGTTTCACTCTAAGAACAAGGAATGTTCATCTTTTGTCACAGGTAAGTTGACTTACATAAGAAATTAACTTTTGCAAAGTGAATTCAGAGTGAAAATGCAGCCTGATATTTGAAAAGGCTCCCTCCTTTGGGGCACCCGGAGGAGCTGTTCTAGCCACACGCACACGGCTCTAGCAGACTGAAAAATCGGGCTGGGAGCAAAAAGAAGTCTGTAAGGCAAAGAAAAGTGAGTACAAATGGCAAGGGAGCAAAGACTCAGAACACACAAAAGTCAGGGAACGAGGCCATCGCTTGGGATGGAGAAACCCCAGCAAACATCTTGGAGGCAGTGGCAGTAAAAGCAGTTGCAAGCAGCCCTTAACAGGACCATAGCAATTGTTCAGACAGCTTCAGCAGAGCAGGTAATTTCATGAGGTCAAGACATCAAAGAAAGCTGTGAGTTGCATTAAAGGCCAAAAAAAGTCTTGAGCCCAGGAAACTCCAGGGCTCTTTTGACATCTTCTTTGCTTAAAAAGATTTTTGCACATCTCATCCTCTCATGTTCTGGAACCTCCCTTTTCAGAATCTCTGCTCAGTGCAAAGTTAAGATTTTGAAAGCAGCAGTACTCTGTGATTTGGGGCCATTACAGGCATGATTCATGCTCATTTTATCATGATGAGCTTTCTGCTTTTGAACTTTCAGTCTGCATGTGAGTCATATTTGCAGCCTTTTCTCAGCATCCTTGAGGGCTAAAAAAAATGGGAACTTCTCAAGTAATTACATCAGCCTGGGTACCAGAGCTGCAGCAACCACCTCAGAGACTGCCGAACTTCAGATAAAACTTAGGGAACTGGGGTAATGTGGATGCCATCTCACCGTTAAAACTCAACATCAAAATAAAATCATGTAGTTCTTGGAGAAAGCAAGTTGTACAGACAGCAATAAATTATATGATAAAACTGTTCTTGCATTTCAAGCTTAATGCTTTTATGATGTGTAACTGGAGAATAGGTTTCAAAACTACGCTCCTAAATTTTAAACATTTTGCAGGCAGCGTTCTTAGAAGAGAGTTGCTTATAAGGGAAGAATAAGTGTGGGAACTCCTGATTTCTTGGTGGTAGAAGGTGACCAGGTGTGCTCTGCTGGCCTGGGTACAGAAATATAGTGTGTGGTTCCACTCCTCTTAATGCTTTTTGCCGTGTTTTATTAAAACAGCAAGTGGAAAGGGAGCTTTTCTAACAAAAGAGAAAATCATTTTAACATTGGAGAATACATTCAATGCATCGCCCTTTGCCAAGCACAGAAGCCCAGAATTCACTGTGTTTTATTGATGTGAAGGGTCCTGCTTTCATTAAAAGGAGGAGGCATTACAGGCATGGGAAGCAGTTTGTGTTCAGGAAGTTTTACTTTTATGAAACTTTAATTGCTTTTTGAACAAAAAGCCTTATTCAGGAAACACAACTAATGCGATGCACAGGCCTGTGCAAGGTGGAGACGACAGTGGCCAAGCTGGTGAAGACGGGCTGAGGCTTTGGGGTCTGCTGGGAGGGCTGCCGAGGGCGCCGTGCAAACGGAGCTGAGCTGTGTGCAAGGGGTTGGCCTGAGCGTCTCCGGGAGCAGAGATCTGCGGGCGCAAAGACTGTGGGCGTTGATGAAAACCACCAAGGAGCTCTCACGCTCCGTTCACGCTGCTCGGCAGCAGTTGGGATTCGCACTGTGCTGCAAGATTTGTAGGATTCTTCTGACACTGTCCTGATTTTGGGAGACGGGGCCTGCAGGGCCTGCCTGGGTGCAGGAAACCCCAGCAGGTGCTGGAATTGCTCATCTAATGGACCCGAGGAAGATGCAGCCCTTCCCTTCTAGGGGTTAAAATAACCCCTCTAGGAGTTTAAAAAAAAAAGGTTAAAACTGTACAGACGTGCCGCATGGATCCCCCAGGTGCCAAGGGAGCCGCAGCGTGCGTAGAGAGGCTGTTCCCGTTCGCACGGTGCCGTGCGGGGGTCACGCCGAGCCCCTCGCGGCGGCGGAGCGAGGGCAGGAGGGTCCCCGCTCGGCCGCCTGGGCCCGGCCGGGGCTCTGCGGGCGGCCTGTGTGCCTGGGCCTGGGAACCCGAGAAGTAAATTGCTCGGGGGGCCTTTGGCTATGCGTAAGCAGTTTGGCTGCTGCCTTAAAGATGAATTTCTTAGGTGTCGAATCTATCAGCAAAACATGTCACTGACCGGACTGTTTTTCACTGCATCTGGTTTCTATAGAGATGCTGCCTGTAGCAACATTAATGACAGAAACCTACCAAGGAGTTAACTCTTGGACCTACTGCAAATATTCAAGGGCTTCAGCAAAAGGTTAGGTATTTAACCAGGAGGGAAGAGGTATGTGCAAGGTTTAAATTCTCCAGAAATCCCTGTTTACTTTTTTCCCCTCAGTTAGTTCTCAGTGGGAATCGGAGGTTTTGTGTCTGACCTCTGTGTCGGCACAGCAGGACTTGGCATTAGAGCTGGTGCCTTCAATCAGCCAGCTAAACCAATGCTCTTAGCACCATAACTGTTTACTTCAGCATTCTTTACTTGCACTTCCCTGGTGGCTTCAGTAGCAAGGATCATCCTCTTTTTCCTTCTATTTTTTTACTCTTTTTTTCCTTTGTGGGAGCTCCTCTTCAGAACTGTCCATTCAATGGTTAGTCCCCAGCAATCTGAAAACCTGAACGTACTTATTGGGATGGTGATGGTGTGACTAAGTGAAAACATGCATCTCAAACATAAGAAAACCAGTGTTTGTCTCAGCCTGGTCCATTTTGCAACCAGATATTTGGTGCTTGTTACCTGGAAATAATTATCATATTAAGGCTTGGGAATGACTGTCAGTCCTTTACTGGAGCATGATACAAAATGTGAGAAAGATCTCAAATCAGAAGATGGGAATCAGGTGCCACTGACATGTGACAGAAGATAAGTGGAGTGGCTGTGAAAAACACACACTCTACATTGCCTGGATGCATGAGCTTGGAATAAAAACACTAAAGAGCTTTTACATGGATTGATGTAGCCATTTGCTGTAATTTCTAGCACCTCTTTCATCAAATTAATAGCTGGAGCTTTTCCTAACATTCTCCTTCAGGAAAAAAAAAAAACAAAAAAACAAAAAAACAGAACCATAATATTGGCAGTACA
>JAYECN010672005.1:0-18509 GCA_035222435.1 Microcambeva ribeirae
TTTATTATTGTGGAAATGAGAAAAGAAAGAAAACTTAATATAGAGGAGAGAGGAAAAAAAAAAGGGGGGGGGGTAAGAAGAATATTTTATAACCCACAGTTTTTCTCATTCCCCATCTCGACTTTAATCACATCACTTCATATAAAGCTCTGGTATAGAATGTCAGAAAAGAGGGACACCACTTAGTATCAGAAATAAAGACAACAAAGAGGTTGCAGTTGAAAAGTAGTAGTGAGATTTTTGCAAGAAAGCTCAATAAAACACCCCTCCCAGCACAGATGGTTATTTCATGCAATTAAAATTAAGGACTATCTTGTAGGGCCAGCTATTCTGTATAAAGTCATGCAGGGTATTTTGAGGGATGCCAGGTTTTTGGTGAGAAGGGGCTGCTGAACTCAAATGAGAGAGGTCTACATGGTCAGTGAGAACTGTGCTGAGGGCTAATTATAGTACAGAAGATGAAGGATTGTGAAGTAAAGATTAAAATTTTCCTCATGTTAGCCCACTTCTGCTGTTAATCCTTACTGTTGTGAAGTTTTAAAAAATATTAAATGTATCTTTAAAAATATTCTAACAAAATATTTTCTGCTGTTCAAAAGACCAAAACAGGTCTATCAGAAATTGCTCATCTTCCTTTGGGGACACTGGAACCTTCACGGTAATATACCAAGTTCAGGTATGATTACACTGGCTTAATTAAACTCAAGTCCTTTGTGCTGGAACCTGTTGATTCCTTCCTCCTGTACATGATCTTGTCCCCGTCATGTTGACGCTGCAAGATACCTGGTTGCCATAGTGCAGGTAATGCTAGTGGTTGAGCTGCGATGCCGCAGGGGAAACAGGTCGTGTGTTCTTATCTTTCCTGCCTTTCTGAGCCCTAGCATTGGCCTAACATTTGCCTGCTGTTGTCATCAATAACAAGAAGCTGAAATTGAAGCCTGTGGTTTTGAGATATATCTTCATCTGTAGTAGTGTTGATGGGGTTCCCCCTGGCACCCCAGTATTGAAGAACAGAGGAAATGGTAAAGTAAAGGTGTTGATAATGACTTGCTTATTTCTTGTCTTTTAAATTTCATGGTTAAATTATGTGCTACTAATTCTTTGAAGGAAGATATTAACATATATATTCCAGGTTGTCGCTTAAGGTCACCATGAATTAATACAGGTATCTACAAGAAGCTGTGTTAAATTCTAAATACCTTTTAGTCTGTAATATAATTAGCTTGATTAAGATGGGTTATCTCTATTAATTAGCATATCTGTTGGAAGCAGTGACTGAAGTGCTTTTCATGATCACCAGCTCGTTCTTTATGGACTCGGAAATCCTTTCATTGTATCCGTTGCAGGGTTAACGGGAATGAGATGGAGCCTCGCAGAGATGTGAGGTATTTTGAGCGTGGAGGTAGCAGCTCTCCCGGAAGAACTGGCAGATGATAAAAAGATGAGGGAGTGGAATTTGCTTAGGTTTGTCTGGAAGATTAAAAAGAAACATGATAGCGTTTTCTAATATCTTTTATATTATTTTTAATTGGATGATGATCAGTTTTTCTGTATAGGTGGAGAGGATCAAGAAAATAGCCTGATTTTTATTTTTATTACTTTTTGTTTTTCTTGTGAAGATGATTTAATTGAGATTTTCTTGAATGTAAGAAAAATTAACCACTGGATCTTCTCTATGGGAAGTGATTTTGAAGTATCCTCCACGAGTAATTGTTAGAACTACAATATGATGAGTCTCCCATTGGAATAATTGAGGTATTACTGCCCTGCCTTAAGTCAGAGGACTTACGTAGATGATCCGTTGTAGTTGCCTTGAAAATAGCTGACTCTATGATTAAGAGGAATGAGAGATGATTCATATAGAAAGGTCTCTTTTCAAAATGTTTGGATAGGAAATTTAGGAAGATGCTTGCTTGCAGAATCTGATAAGTTACTGAAAATTCAATTTTTTTGCTTTTTTTTCTAATGGACATAAGGCCCAAAAAGTCAACTAAAAGGAGAGAGTTAATACTTGACATGTAGGAATTTTCAAACACCGAGGAGAGCTGAAAAAAAGTGCATGGGAAGAATTACACTTTTATTTTGGGTTTAATAAAATAAAAATAGGAACACTTAGTGAAAAGCAATACAGTAGGGGCCTTTAGATTATTGCTTGGAGGTATTTAGGATATAGGAAACTTTGAGTTTTTCTTCTCTAGTACTGGAGTTTATGAAGTGCTTTACCGGTTTTCGTGATTGAAAGACTGAAATGGACTCTGGTAACTTCCCTCCCAAGAGGCTTATTTTGTGCTGCGTAGGGTAGTAAATCTTTTACAATCAATTTAATTAATTTAGTAGATAACTTTTTCCTATAATGTATTCTTTCAAGGACTTCAAAATTATTCTGACCATATTTTTTTGTTAGAACTTTTCATCACTTTCATTTTGATATTTATCAAATGTTTTGACTTATTTTAATATAGTATTCCTTTGTGATTCTAGTAGATATAAAAAGGAAAAAAAAAGTTAAGTTTTGTGAATTATATGCCTATTAGTATTGCCTATAAGGGATTCAGGGAATTTTATAGTTCTGCTGAAGTCATAGGTTCACCTTCCAAAAAAATTGGAAGGCAGTGGTCAGGAAATCACTTGATGGCACACTTTCCAGTTCTTTTCGGTTCTAAGAGTATCAACCACTCTGCTTAAGGGTTGCATCATCAGTGGTTTCCCTGTAAAAGCTTTTAGTGTTTTAACAGTGTGCTGGTCTAAGCAAGAGTAAATCACTTGAACTCTTTCCATACTTTGGTGTTTCCTTTTCTTAGAAAGCAATGAAAGGTTTCATTGAAGATACACATACATACACACACCATTTAAACAGTTATCTATTCAGTATGCAGTCAGATTAATAAAAGTTATCTCCCTAGCAAGTTTGTTATGTAAGTGCAGCTTTCCATCATATGCTGGCTCTCTTTTTGCTTCCCATCTCTTCACTGTTTCCCTCTGCTTTTCCTGCACTTCTCCTTTTTGGATCTGTCAAATTTAATTTTATTTTAGGGTACCCAGGGTTAAATGGAGTTTCTTTGATTGTTTGGGAATTAAAACAAGCTTTTAATTCTTGCGTGCTGTATTATCCATGCTGCATCTTTTTTTGCCTATCATGGTCAAGAACATTTATCCATGTTTATCAGTCACTGTGTTTAATAATAACTTTCTTCTGCACACTGAGAAGATTGTTTTCAATTAACAGGCAAGATTAATTGGCTACCTGAGCAGACATCTCTTCCCCCATTTAAGAGGGGGTGGGTTTTGTAACTTCAAATGCTGTTTGCCCAAAATCATGAGGGCTTCATCCAAGAACAGCTTGTTAGTTAAGTCTACCTTATTTTAAGGTTGTGCATGAAAGATGATGGTTCCCATATAGCATTAGCTTAAAGCATTAAATACTTGAGTAGCCTTTCAACTAACTGCAATATTTTGATGGATATGCCGGAACAGGCTGCCAAGGTGTATTATTTAGGAGAAGCCTTTTTATCTGGCTACATGAGCCTGAGTGCCATTGATGGAGTAAGATGGAGTTTTCTGCGGTGTATAAATATATCTTGATAAGTCTGCAGATTTTTGCTTTCTATCTTGAAAGCCTGAATCGTTTTAAAAAAAGTAGTTCTAGGGAAATCAGACGTCCTTCTCTGTGCAGGAAATGGTGGATTTTTGTAGTTTACTTCCCTCATGAGTGTGTCCTTGCTGCCAGGTGAGGTTTAGCTCTCTTCTTCCCCAGATCTTTTTTTAAAAAAAAAAAAAAAAAAAAGTGATGCCTTAAAATCAGTATTCTTAAAATCAGTAATTAAACTTTTACCTATAAGACATCACTTTTTTAATTACTGATTTTAAGAATAAAAAGCAGCTAGCATAAAAGACAACAACTCCTCTTGCAGTCTTGTGCATTTACTGTGTTTACAGCAAAAGTTCTTGGAGAAAGTTTAGGCAAGCATATGGCTGGAAAACATATTTCTGAAAACCATCTGTGATGAGAGCTATAAAGGAAATTCAGGACAAAGGCTTGATTCAGCTGAACCTAAACACTTTTTCTTTTTTTTTTTTTTGTGGTAACTATTGGTTTTTAAGTATTTCTGTGTACTGAATCACGCTGGTGGTTAAGGCATCATTTGCAACTGAGTGGTGAATGGGGGAGCATGGGCAAAACTTAAGTTTTTTGCTTCCTTGGGCAAATTTTGTTCTGCTTTTCTATGGAAAAACCAAACTCACAGCAGGTTAATTCAGCACAGAGTAACCTGTACTTTTCACAGGGATGTGGTGGGTGTTGACAGTAGTGCAGATGCAAAACTTGTAGAGATGGAGCTAGAAATGTTACCTTCTCATAGAGCAAAGACCTTCAATCAGGCGCTGGCAGCTTTCCAGCATTATTTCATCCCAGGGCCCACAGATAAGCGCCTGGTGCTTCCTGTGCCGGGAAGGCGACGGGTGGGAATCCACCCGCCCTCTTCCGCGCTGCTCCTCCCTTCCTCACCCCAAAATTTCGGTGATGCGGGGGTGGCGGCACCGCCTGGGTATCCGGGCCACCCTGGCCCTGCTGGCGGTACCGGGATGGGGAAAGGGAGCGGCACGGTGCCCCTGAGGGGATGGCACCGGTTCCGTGCAGGGCAGCCGGTGCTGCGCAACGATAGCGATACTGGGGAGTGCCGAGGGTTCAAAAGCTGTTTCAAAGCTGTGGCTTTGAACTGCAGCCCGGAGCTGTCACATGCCTCCTCCTGGAGCGCTTGTTAGGCCCACGGCTACTGTGAGGGGGTGGCTGGTGGCCATTTTTTAGTGTTCTATTCCACTTTCTCCTTTTTTTTTTTTTTTTTCTTTTTGTTTTTGTTTTTCCTCTGGTGGACTGTGGCTGGTTGCAGACACAGCTGTAAACAGGTGTCCATTCTTATCCTCTTTCTTTCTTTTTTTTTTTTTTCTGACTCCCCAGTGAACGCATCTAAATGTGCATTGTAATAAGCTCTGCAGGAGCAGCACTGTGTAACTAGAACGTGACCATGGCTGGGCCAAAATGCCTCAGTGAGGGCTTTTCCCTCATTGTGCTGTGCCGTCCTTTAGTGCCACTTGCTACCTAGTGCACCAGCTCCTCTCCCACTGAGTATTAATTTCTGCTTACATTGATGTAAAAGAGTAGTAAAACCATAATCTTCTGAGCTGAAGAGGTGCATAAGAGATGTACGGGCAGGATCTACCCCAGCACAAAAGTGCAGCATGTGTGTATGTCCCTGAGTTAAAATCATTCACATAGAAAAGAGTTACTGCAGAAATAAAGCTTCAACTTTCTTCTTCTCTCTTGTTCTCTATCACTTCCTGTTAGCCTAACCCGCTTCCAAAGTCGTCTGGTTTGGTTTGCTCTCTGATGCTGTCTGTTGCTGGCCTCCAGAATCCCAATGGAAGCTCTTGGCTGATTTCAACTGACAATGAAAGAGAGGGGGAGATGTCTCAAATTCTTGAAAAATTAACCTGAGTTGAAGCAAGAGACCAGTAGTGCATCTAGTGAGAGAAAAGCTACAGCTCTTTTTAGACGTTAGAGAATCCATGTGGCAGCTCAGCCTTAAGGTAGAAATTGAGAAGAGACAAGGCTTCATTAATCCCCTGCTTACTGAGACATTTATTCTTTTTTAACCTGTAACCCGGGCTCTGACTATTCTTTTCAACTTTGTTTCCTGTTTTTCTCTGTTCCCTGTACATCTGAAACTAATGTTTTCTGTCACCAAACAGTGATGAAAATGTAGATCTTAGACAACCACAAATTAGAGCGATCAAAAATTAGGTACTGGTAGCTCAGAAAGGTGAACAGTAAAATTTTATGACACTGATATGTTAGGAACTGAAATGTGCTTGAAAGAAAATGATCTAATAACTACAAGTATAAACAAATGCCTCCCTTCGGTTTGTGAAAGAATTATATGGATGGGCAAAGGAATGTGCTATAACATGCCTTCTGCAAAACTTTGACTTCTTTCACCAATTAGTACAACTGCTACTGACTCCATGACAGATCCTCCATCACATTGTGCCTCTAGAAAAAGCAGCATCCCAAAGTATCGTATGTGATGCTTCAGCTTTATGAAAGGAAATGTGAAAATAACACACCTCTACCTGTGTGGATTCTCCTGTCTGAGTATCAAAAGGACATTGTGGAGTGCAGGAGGGATTTTTTCATCATCTAACCTGACTGTTTGTGTGTTTGGCAGGGGTGTGTGTGTGGGCGCTTTACGTAGCATTTCCCTTTTTCAAAGTGAATGTTAGAATAGAAGGCTGTGATAATTACTGTTTCTGGAGGATGAGAGGTGACATTGCATGATGGTGTTTTCTTAAACTTGGCAAAAATACTGCTTGTTTTCTAAATCATGTCTTCATGTTGTTCTGTTAGTACTTAAAGGAATTTTTAAATTAAATGACCTCCCAATAAGTTTATTTTTAGCTTTTTGAATTGGGAAAGACATTTATGTTTTCATTATTTCTTGCTCTTAGTAGATAGTAAATAACTATTTCATGAGCATCCTCCCTGTGGTTAAAATTTAGCATTTACCCTGTCCACTCACTTTCAGAAAAAAACTGAAAGGAGAGCATGTTCACTTAAGTTATAGGTTTTTATATGAAACTGTCAAGTCTAAAGAAATTGTATTTTATATTGCCGCTGCAAAACGGGAATGACAATTACTTCTATCCTTGCAGAATATTTGTCAAAACCTTGCATCTGGACAATTATTGGGAAGACTATACCTGGTTATCCCAACTAATTAAGGATAGTGACTTTTTTTGCCAGCGTCTGGTTGAAAAAGAAATCAGGATTACTGAACTTCATTTTTTTCCTAAAAGAACTAGTCCAGTTACACTATGTGAACCTACTCTCGAGTGACTGAGATGCTGATAGAAAGAACGTCACTATCAAGTAGCAACCTCAGTAAAAAGGCCAATACCTGGTATCCATTTCAGTGTTGGCTATCACTTCCTACTATAAAAACATATTTCTTAAGTAACAGAAGCATAGCAATAACTGCTTTTGGGATATAACAAAAAACAGATAAATATTCTTGACTATGTTTTCCATGTGTGTCTTCCTTTGCTTTTAAAGGAAAAGGAAAACTGATTTGTTAGAGGAATCTGCTATTTGCACGGAGTTGGAACTGGGTCCATCTCCTGAGATGGTCAATTGGCAGGTGAATGAATTTAATTTCTGTTCATTCAGGTGAATGCTGCATTTTATGTCCTTTGATAATATTCAAGGTTGTGTAATACATTATTGGAGATCATTTCTTCATTAGAAGAAAATACGGTAGAAATGCTCTCATTCCTCATTTTCTGTAGGCCAAAGATTAAACACGTCAGTTGACAATAGGCGAAAGCCCTGACTCTGAAACATTCTGCACACATAGCTTAATGATGTGACTTCAAGAGGACCCATGGGTGTTTGGCAGCTCTTGGGTAGATAAAAGATGCTAACGGTGATATATGGTCAGAGATTGACATCACTGACAACTGGCCATGTTCTTCAGTGACAGAGCTGACTTTGCTGTACCTGAAGACTGGCATCTTGCGGGGTGTGAGCAAGCTAACCAGGACTTTTCATGTACAGAAAAAAAAGACACTTTGTAATAAGATCAGATTTGCCTCCTCAGTATTTTGTATACATTGGTAATATAAAATATGCTAACTAATTTTTCATCCATCTCATTTTGAATGCTCTATGAATTCATGCTTCAGTAATCTGATCAATCTTAGACATACAACCCAAATATTATTACCTGCAAACTGCTTGTCCTCCCATTCCTTGGATGTTTTATTTTAAATATTTGAGATTAGAGAGTTAGCTGGTGCTGCAGATTAGGAAAAAAAAATTCTTCTGGAATTCAGACAACTTTTTCCCAGCGCAGCTGATGAAAGATTTTTCCGAACTAGCCCTTTCTGCAACCTGCCTTCCTGTTGGCTCATCTAATTGAGTGAGAAGGGACTAGAAATGCTTAAGCCAGGATGTTAACTCTGCTTTCTTCTATTTCACCTTTGCACAAAAATGCCCCATGAAAAGCTATCAAATCTTTAAATGCAGTCATCAGATGTTGAAACTTGCTTGCTCTTTAGATGTTAGTTCCTGTTGGCTATTTTGTAAACCTTGGAGACAAAAAATGGAAATGTCTCTTTTTCTTAGTGTTTTTTTTGTTTGTGTTTTTTTTTTTCCCTAAGAGCTCAAAGAAACTTGGACAGTAGAGAAAACAGAATGGTGTTTTAGAGAGAATACATGCTTATTATTTAAATTGAATAGACTTTTAAAGTAGTTATAAATAATTTTAGCTGTACGCATTTGTCTCAAGCTACTGTGGGAAAGGAGATGTTCTAGTTGAGGTCTCTCCTACCTGCTGAGGCAGGAGATGTTTTATCTTGTGTCTTCATAGCTTAATATTTGTTCCAGATTGGGCCCTCTGCTAGAACCCTCCATTGAAAGAGGCTTGGAGTGTTAATGCAGCTTATATTGCATGGTTTATATTTGCCTGCAATTAAAGACGTGAAAGGCTAATTTTGCTTTGTGTCACATGTACACATACTTTAATGCAGATTGCATCATGCTGTCACCTCCAGAAAGCAATTCTGCGTGGCACTGGCAGCAAAAGACTGCTCGTACATTGCAGCACGGCAGTGCAACCTGCAGCTTTTACCTTCAAATGCTTAGTCATTATTAAAAGGACCTGGGGACATCATATAAAAATGGAAATTTGATTAAATTGTAAGAGATGAGACAGATCATATACGTCCAGTCTTGCACTCGATTCTTGTGCTGTCTTAAAGAAGAACTGTATCTACAATACAAAGAAAGATGTGAAAGCCAGGTAGAATTCTGCAGTTTTGCTTCCCTCAGGACGTTGGTTTTGGAAAGAAGGATGACTCTTCCATGTCGAACTGAGACGCACATGACAGTACGTCACTGTCAGAGTTCCTCTTTAGCAGATGCTTGTAATTTTATTAACTCTTTTTTCCCAGTTGTAAATACTGTCATTGCCAAAGCAGCTGGAAGTGTGAAGGGTAGCAGAGGAAACATAATATCTCCTGGAGTCTGAACAGAAAAGCTGTTACTTGGAAACTCAGGAGAATAGGATGAGTATTGTATAACAGGATTAGTCTGTATTAACTGGAGTGTAGAGGCATGACTCGGAAGCATTACTCTACAGAGCAAATAACACAGCATAAAAATAAACAGCTTTAAAATTCTTGGGAGAGAAGATCTTTAAGAGAAATAATAATAAAATAGGGAAATAATTTATTGTCTAGCTGTTGTCTTTTTCTTTATTTCTTCATTGAGACTTACTTGGATACGTAGTTTGATAGCAGCTTTAACTGGAACAGTTATGTGGCTGGATCATATAATGTTGGTAGAAGGTACTAAGCACAATATATATTTACAGCAAGATAGTCTTTTCTCTCAAAATTTAGTGTGAAAGAAAACCTACAGTCAGTGTTGATCATAGTGGTGACGAGCATATAATTTGAGTTCCATATTTTTGTGTTATTATCCTGCGTATATAATCTACTTGTAGGCGAGTCTCTGCTTCATCATAAGTAACTGTCAGATTCCTGAAGGTTTACAATAAAAATGTTTTTTTTCTTGACATAAATGAATAAGGACTTCCCATGCCAGAGTCCGGCTGCCTTGGAAATAGACTTTCTAGGGCTGTTATGTCTTGTAGCACTGTAGTGTCTATGGTGATACGCATGCAGCTTCTGTGTGTTATCTGTTTGGTTATAAAGTACAAAGCTAAGCGCACTGACGCCCTGCCTGTCTTGATGCTTAGCTGCTGTCATGATGAGTGCTGTAGATATCGAGTCAATCATATTAGTAGCTATGATTATAGAAGGAGCCCTTCTTCAGAGATCAACAAATACGGACTCGCTCCTCTGGTAAGGTTACACGAGTGATAGGAAATCCCAGTGAGACCAAGGTCTTTCTTCTAACAGTGACTCTAATGAGGAGAGATAAAAGGGTTTAAACACACTCTTTAGAGTCTTTGTTCACTAATTCAGCTAAAATAACATAGAAAATGCCTGTGGGTGGCATATGTTAAAACGTAAATGCAAATTAATACACGTGAGGAAGTGTCATTTGAATGCATACCCTGTAATGGCCTTTAAAACTGTTTTTTACTGCCAGTAGAAAGGACAGCAGCTAGTGCTCTTAATATGTGAGCTCTCTACACAGGACTATAATTTTAAGAATTAATTTTTAAGAAACACAGGCAAAATGGGAAGGGCTGCAGTTCTCTGCAAATGTGCAATAGTGGTACAGTTTAAGCACATTTCAAATTAAAAAGTTATTTTTCTTCCAGATGTGCAGTAGGTTATAGTTTGAGCCTGTGATCTCCTTATGGTCGAGTTTGTTGGGGCGTGAGGCTCTGTAGGTGTGAGTAAGCAGAGTTCAGCCTGTTAGGATGTTTATTACTATGGAGGATGAAAAAGAGGTAGAGAAAGAACTTAGCCTCATTTTCAGGTTCCTTGGTATTTGCAATTATGAAATAACTATGTTTTTTCCTTCCAAGGTGAGCAAGTGTTATGACAGTGTAATTGACAGATATATGTTTTGCTTGTGGGGTTTACATACATCCTTACTATGTCTCATAGCATCCCTTTTTAGAATTTTATGTAAAAATAATGTGTTTATAATTATATAACATAAACGGAGTAAGGTTGAAGGGTCCATTGGGTTTCATTACTTCCAAGTGCCACAACACTTGCACATTATAGACAAAATTTTACTGCTAAAACACAGTCCATATGAGACATTAGCAGGCATGAATGCTAAGTAGCAAAATGGTCTTAGAGGCATCTGTTTAGTTTGCAGACGTGACATCCTTGACACTGAGAAGAATTTAGGATCCCATTGTAAGAGGTGCTTTTCAGACGTGAGACTCTTAACAGGATACCTCAGATTAATATTAAATTAACAAAGGTGACAAAGTTATTAATAGTTTTTTCCTCTTGCTTTCCTCTTTCTCCTTCTGCTCAGAGAACTTTTATCCTGTATATTGATTTTTTTTTTTTATGATATAAACATCCTATCTGTCTTGCGATGCAGTTTGACATCCATTGGGCAAATAGATTTTGAACAGAACGAGTACAGGTGTTAAGACTGCCAAGTTGTCTGTCTTGGGCTGCAGAAGTCAATTATGCTGCAGCTGCAGTGGTTTAGAAAGAGCACGTAATAAATCCTGCTCTTGTGTGGGTGAGTGCTGTACTCAAATCTGTCTTCTGTGTTATGGTTTCCAGGATTACAAATGATCCTGAATGGAAAAAAAGTAGGGATGACATCAGTTGCTTTTGAGGTTATAAAAAGCGGTGAGTGGCTGGTGATTTTGATGGTATCAATGCAGTATACTGAAAATGTTTAATTCTATCTGACTTCTAGAAGCAGTATTTCTTATTTAGGTTCTTAAAGTATAGTACATAATAGTAGAAATTTTTGAAGATGTTCTAGTTTTTTTCAAGTAGTCTAACAAGTTGTTCATGGTGTTTCCCCATTTTCATAAAGCAGTATTGTGTGTAAGAGAGAAACCGTGTAACGCAGTTCCCCAAGTCTTTTGATGTCTGTGAACTCAGTAACAGTTGCTAGTCTATGCCAAACAGTGCAGAGTGTAATATTTGTGGGTAATAATGTGTAAAAATAAATAAAAGCACTTACAAAATTTTTCCATGTAAAACTTCCTCGCTGCAATAGTTTACCAAGTGAGCTGTTTTCCAGTGTTGCTTAATATAATCTTCCTACTATGCTAGCAAAAAAGGGTGATGGACTTCTTATCACACATCATCAAAATATCACATTCAGTGAGAGTGGTTTGAGCAGATTCAATTCAAAAAGACTTTTTAAGTAGACATAACTGATTTCAAAAGCCCTCTCATACTCCTCTGGAGAGGAAAAAAAATATATATTTTTTCCCCTTTTTAGGTCTTTTCCACATCTTCATTCTCTGACTTTTATTTATCTTTTTAACCTGAGTAAACTGGATATTATTCTCCCTGCAATTTACTGAATACAGGGACTATTTAGTGACTGCTGGGGCTTCTGATCCCCTCAGCACATGGCGGGGGTGGGGAAGATTTTAAAAAGTTATCAAAGTTTTTGCATGTTTTGGAAGAGCAGGAAAAAGCATATTGGTGTCACTTTCCGCAGAAGATCTTTAAAATTCCTAAATTCACATTTCGCATAACATATGTCTTCCTCAGAAATGACCCAGCCCTCCATTTCTACTGGACTGCTTATTTAAATGTCATCTTTTTATTTTAAAGAAAGTAGATCTCTGGGTGCTGTTTTAAATTTGTAAAACTAAATTATATTTCGCCATAAGTTATTGCTGAAATATATTAAAAATTATTGTATGCAATAGTAAGAGTTGATTTTAAGGGAAAGCAGGGATCATTAGATCATCACACCCTGTGTTTGCAGGATCTAGACTCTTGTTAATGGCACAGCGTAGACCTTAACGCAATTTAAAGCCGCTTTGATGTGTATGGAGGGAGGCTCCCTTTGGACACATGCTGTCTGCAGGAATATTGCACCGGGAGGTTCCTTCCACATTCCTGTTTTAAGGCATAAATGTATCTGAGAGAAGCTGAAAGATGGAGCAGGAGACAGGGGTGAGGTGATGCCTCCCATCCCCAGCCCTGCCTCCTCTGCAGTGTGTTTAGCTGTATCCCTGGGATGCTGCGAGCCTGAACACTTGTCTTTGAGTCTTCCGTTCATGCATTTCCTTAGGACAGACGGGCTTTTTGATGAGCAGGATTGTGGAGGCACAATTAGCTTCAGCAACGGTAAAGAAAATCAAAAATATTAGAAGAACATAGAAAGTTTGGCTTTATTGCAATTCATGACCTGCATCCTTTCAAAGTAAAAGCTAAAATGCCTAGCAGCTGAAGAAGGTGTGATGCAGGATTTGTTTTTTCTCTTGAATTCTGCATCCGTTTGGAGTTCTGAGCCATCTGAGGCTTTCCAGAGGCAAGCTGAGCTGCTTCAGCAATGAGCCTAATCCTGCATTTAAACTGAAGAGAATGACTTCCAGTTACTGGAATCCATTCTTGGATTAAAGGGGAAAATGCAGATAGTTTGATTTTGTTACAGTAGTAATGTTCTGCCTTGCCTCTTAGACCAACTATGTGTTTGCTTTTCATCTGCATGCTCCGATCACTATCTGTAAAGCAAAGCGGTTACCTGAGCCTCTTTACAGAAATCCTCTCATGTCTGATATCTCTGCTTCCAGTTTTGCCATTGAAATCTTCTCAGCACCTTTAATAACTCTGCATCACATGTAGATAGGGATAGTCTGTTAGCTCTTCTCTTGGAGGGATAGGACTTTTCTTTTGCAAGTCAACTTCTAGAGACTTTCCAACCTATAATATTCTCATTTTGAAGTTCTACTTAAATCCAGAAAAATACCACAAGGATGGCCTGTTTTTGCAATAGGTGATATAATGATTCCAGGAGTTGTGCAAAAATTCCTCGTCTCGGTTTTTCTAGCTGAAATGAGGAGCAATAGGTCTGAAAAAAAGTTTGCGAAGGTGTTAGGGTTTAACTCTGATCAAGCAAAATTGTTTCTGCAGTATTACACAGTCAACTTCGTGCATAGGTAATTTACTCTGAGATTTCTAATGATTCCACTGTATTATGGTATTTATTAAAGTTAATAGATACTGTTAAATGCTGCTGAGAATGCAGTATCGTGTCTCAATTTAAATTTTGCTGTGGCAATGTGGTTTCTCTCACTCTGTTTTATGTGTGAAAAATAATATCCTCCCATTTGCCATTGTTAACATTGTGTTTTCCTAATTCCAAGTTAAACCAGGCTGTGGGGTTTATAGCCATAATGCTTTGTTTGTGTGTTGGTGCTAAAAATACTTTTTAAAAAGGGAACAACAGAGCAGTGACATTGCCTATATTAAGCTAAGTAATTTAAAAAAATAAATGCATAAGAAAGCTATTTATTCAAGCCCTTCTGGAGAAGGAACTATTTAAATTTCCCACACTAGGAATCTTTGAGTACTATCTTTTCAGGAGCTCAATTGCAAACACCAGAAAGTGGAGTGCTTCCACTTGTGAAAACGAAGAACAATCTTATCACAGGAAATGCTTGCTATAGAATGCAATTTTTTAGCATATACTGTTTGAATTTTTTTCATCTGTGAAATATTAGGTTAAAAAGAAACACTCATACAAGGCTTTATTTTTGAGAGCCTCTGGAAGGACAAGGAAAGTCTGGGTTATGGATAGATGCTATTGCTATTCAATAGAAGTAATAGCACAAAAGTCTCTAGCAAAAAAAACAAGCAAACAAAAAATCCTGCAACCCATTCTAATATCAGCAATATCTAAACCATGGGAAGTTTTCCAAGTTTTACAACTGCCGGTTATCTGTTTCTACGTTTGTTTTCTTGCCCTTTATTTCCTGGATTCAGACTTGCTTAATTGATTCATTGTCCCAGTAAAGCAAGCAGCTAATGAAGATTTTCTTATCTCCTGGAGCCAGGACTTTTGAAGAAGAAGGATCCCAATTTGGTCTGTCCTGATGCTTTGAAGTTCTGAGTGGTGTGGTATGCTGCATAGTGACAAATGGGGGTATTTTAGGTGACTATAAGATTTTTTTTCATTAGACTTGAACAAATAAAAGAGGCTGAAATAATGCAACAGGTTGGAGCTCTTAGTTTCAAAATCAGAGGAAGGAGAGAAATCAAATGCATGGCTTGGTTAAAAAATAGTTTTTCTTTAGTGTTAATCAAGTGGCTTCCATATCAGTGTGCTGCATAACATAAGAATTAGTTCTCCCTTTATATATCTACTTCCTGGAAAACCCTGATAACAGAGATATTTTTAGAACACTGCATTCTCAAAATAGCAATTTTTTTAGAGTTCTAAAATAACATTTATGACATTATGTGAGTTATTAGGAAATGTTTTACAGAAACAGTTAAATTTTTTTATTTTTAAGTACAATATTCTACAGTTAAGTATTTTAGGAAGGATAATGATGGCATTGCTTTGTCCAAGCATGCTATAAACTTTCATTTACAAATACATGTAACAGGAGAGCATATAGT
Organism: Microcambeva ribeirae; assembly: GCA_035222435.1. NCBI lineage: Eukaryota > Metazoa > Chordata > Actinopteri > Siluriformes > Trichomycteridae > Microcambeva > Microcambeva ribeirae. The sequence goes on from JAYECN010672005.1 coordinate 15,097, forward strand.
GTTTATCATCACACAGATATGTAATATAAGATTTTTGTGCTTAAGATAGCGATTAGATCTGTTAAACTTCTGTAAATGGTACACACAGTGCACTAGGCAATGCATACTTTATGAGTAATACACACATTGTGAAACATTATTTAAAATATTCCAGAATTATCTGCAAACCTTTAAATGTCGAAGACAAGAAGGCCATATATTGTGCTCACCTCAAATGTAACAAGATTCTAAAATCCCATTACATCTGAAGTCATTCACTGTGTTGCAAAAATCCATCTGCCAAACAAAATGCCACCTCTGTAACCACAGGCAGCGGTGCTGACTGCTCGGAAATAGGGCGGCTTTGCAAATAAGCTTGTCCTTGAATGCTGTCTTCAATAACATTTTCTTAGCAATAAAAATTCCCATTTATTGATCTAGTGCCACCGAAACCTTATTGAAGAAATTCTGCAGGCAGCTACACTTCTGTGAATGGCCTTTCTGTATGTGCTTAGTTAACAATGTAAAGCTCTTGCCTATATGTGCTCTGTGTGCAGAGTTTGCTCTAGTATTTAGTTTATAAATTATCCAGCTGTTTTGGAGGGCTGTGTTGCTCCTGTGCTGCTCTTCACTGGCCTCCTTTCCTGGATATACCTGCAGAGGAGGTTTATCAATGTTTTAACAGTTACACGGAAACTCAAAAGGAGAACTTTTTTTAAGTTAGAGAGCGAGAAGCGGATGGCCGGGAGACAGAGCCGGTGCTGCTGCGGAGCTCAGTCTTTGCCATGTCCTGCTTTCCCGAGCCCTAACTGCAGAAAACATCACAAAATCTCTTCTCACATCTCCCTGCCTCCCTGCACTGCTGAGGCCGGGCAGGAGAAGAGGGTCTGTCTCCCTGGCAAGGTTCTTCTAGGCTGCTGCGATGACCCGGGCCCGGGGCAGAAAGTTCCCACTGCTTCTTTCTTTCCCTCTTTCCCAGTGTGGAATGGGATGAAGAAAGCTGCTGTTTCTAGCAAGTATTCAAGCAAGCATTTTAACTGCTTTCTCTGGAGCAACAGGAGTCAGAGGTGCACTGGGAACTTCTCCCAGCGTACCAGTGTTGTCCAGGAAGGAACTGTGAGCAGATGTGGTAGAGAAGGCAGCAAATACTCGGAGCACCGAAGCTGAGTTCACAGGGATGGAGGGAAGGCAGTAGGAGGCGTCTTGGGAAAGTCTTGTCAGCCTGATTTCAGTTTGAGAGGAAGGTATTGAGGGCCTTAATTTAGTTCATATTAATTTTCTTTTTAATTCCATCTCCTTTCAAGGCCACAACCCATATCATGAGGATCAGAAGTGCTCTCTACCTAGCTGGATGCTAGAGCATCCATCGCTGCCGGGTTAATAAAATGAAAATGAGTTACAATAAAAGGCATGAAAAGATCATTGTGCTTTTGAAAACAAGCAATCTGTCAACTTTATTATATAAATAACCATCTCTCTGGCTTGATGTCATACCTTAGGTATTTCTTAATTGGCAGGAGTTTATCTAGGACATGTAGACAATCTTGGAATTATTCGCAGTTATTCTTCAGAAAAAGCATTCAACCTTCTGTGATTTGGTAGCAGGTTCTGTGGATGGTGGACAAACTTTGGACAAAACATTAAACAAACTGCTTTAAAATGTCAATTTTTCTAGTTTAAACATAAATCAGCTATTGTGCTCTCCATTCAGGTAAGGATACAGTGCACAAGATATACTAAATCCTTTTTCAATATTTACTGTACTAAAGCCTTAATAAATAGTAGAAAGATGTCATCATTTCTTTCATCTATATCTTTGTATCCCTCTGATAACAGCCCCTTTTATACTCCTTTGCATACCAATATCTATCTATCTTCTCACTGGCTGGCTATGTAACTTATTGAAAAGCAGTTAAGTAGAAATGATGTTTTATCCTATATTGACACTTTGTGAATCCTGCTTCCTGTCAGGTCTTATTGTAGCAGTATTTCATTGTACTTGTTACTAATGAAGTATTTTTGCTTGTATCTGAAGCTTTTTAGCCTCCTTTGAGATGTACTATATCTAGTATATTTACAAGATGCCATTTATCAGTAGTTCTTGAGTATGATAATACAGAACAGCTGCAGTCGATCACTAGAAGGTTCTGTTTTGTTTTCCTGGTGTCGAGGTGACGATTGGTCAAGACTATTACATTGACAGGAACTGAAAATTGACGTGTAGAGGTTGTAAATGTATGGAGTTTCCAAAGCTTTGAGATTTTAATTTGAAGAAGGCTCACAGAATGGTGTCCATCTATTTCAACTGCAGACCCTTAGGACAAAAATTATGTGCAATTTCATCTTAATGCATGAAAAATACTTGTATTTTAAGGACATTAAAAGCTCTGAGTAAGCATATAATTATTAAATATTCACAGCGTACAACATTAATGTGCTCGACATTGAATATCCCAAAGAATAATGCCATAATTATAGCTCTCGTAATAACGATGTTTTATTGTGGTTTCCTTACTCTTTTTATACCGCAGTTGGTATAAGCTTTTAAACAGATGCCTTAGCTTGCCCTTTGCAGCTTATAGGCAGATCACTGCTGTGTTGATTCTGCCGTCATTGTCAGTTATTCAACAATCTCATTTTTCTTGTACTGTTTTGGCAGAGATGAACCGCAGAGTTTTTAAACTTCCACTTTCCTGCTACTTACTTGGCTGCTGGAAGCAAAGCTTAAGGCTTAAATAGGAGAGCAGGCATATCCTCAATGGTAATACATTTTTCCTCTCCTCAGTGTTCTTGAAGCAACTAATTATTTAAAGAATGAAATCAGTCAGTGTAGGGACACAAATAAAAAGACCAGAGTAAATTATAATTTGAGTGTAATTTGAGAATAAATTATAAATTGAGTTTCTTTTTTAATTAACAGTAGCTTAGTTTCCATAACTCAAAGCTCTGAAGTGAAAACTGTAGATATTTCTTAATTCAGAAGCTATTACAGTTTTTAACCCTGTAAACATTTAAGCACGCGAGTGACTGACTTATGTAGTATTTATATTACGATGATCCCCAGATAGCCAACTATGAATCAAGCTTCTATTATGTAAATGAATGTTCACAATAGTGAAGCTTGTGAATTTTTTTATCCTTCTCTATGATGAAGGATAAGTGAATGCAATAAGTTGGGGAGAGCATATAGCACAAGCAAGACAAATGCTGCACATTAATGCAATAAACAGTGGTCCCCAGTTACTGGACTCTTTTCAAGTACAAGCTACGAAAGATTTCTGTATTATTGTCAGGAAAAACATTTGTGATTCCACTTGTGATGCATTTATTGTGGTCAAAGGGTTAATTAGTCCCTCTAAGAAGGGAAGAAGGGATAGAAAAAAGGAAGACTACGAACGACTGAAAGGGAGAAGGAAACGAAAAAAGGAAGACGT
>JAYECN010672005.1:18519-32266 GCA_035222435.1 Microcambeva ribeirae
CCCCCGCCCCCCCCCCCCCCCCCCCGAAAATGGGCCAGACCGTTATTTACCAGTCCAGGTAAAGCTGCAAGCAAAGTAGGCAGCTTTGCTTTTCTGTCCTGACTGAGGGATTCTTAAACGCCACTCTTCACTTAAAAAAGCTGTTTCATCTGAAAAATCTGTCCTGTTTCATTGCACATGCTGTTTCCCTAGCTGCAAAAGACAGACTCTCTTGTGTTAGATTTCAGGTACTTTTAAAGTTTCTGAAAAACTGATGGTGAAAGAGTTGTTGTGGAAGTAGAAGTCTGGAAACTCAGTGGAGCTGCAGGGCTTTCTTTCCTAAAGCCACTGAAGTTTAGATGCTAACTGAAAGTTTTGTACCTGGGAATTGTGCTGGAAGTTAGAGAAATAACAGAGGAATAACATCTCTATGTCCCAGACTTGGGCAAAATGTCAGGTGAGCTTTGAAGAATAATGTGGTATATTTTACAGTAGCTTTTCACTGTTCACCGGTGGGGAAAAAAAAAGGAAGTTTTTTGTAAGATATATGTAATGGTTAAAGTATATTATATAGGCTATAAAGGAGTGCACTTTATATGCATACAGTCACACAACTCTGTCATTTGTGTTTCTTAGTACTTGGGGATTTGGTGAATATTTGGCCCCACAGCAGGGAAACGGGATGCTTGGGGGAGCGACCAAGGTGAGCTGGCAGTTTTAGGGCAGAAGGTAGAGGAGGCGAGCAGCGTGGCTGCAGGGTGAGCCGTTAAAAAAAGATACGGGTTCTTGGGTGAGGGAGGGAGATGGGGTGTAAGATGCAAATCTGGAGGAGAAAAAGCCTCATTAGTTCTGCTACTCAGAGAACAGCATGTTTGTCTCGTTAGTGTCAGGTGCTACTTTGCAGCACAGCCTCTATTTGCACTTCTGAAATAGAGTGTAATAGAGTGGCTGTTCTTTTAATGCTGACTGCTTGGTCTCTACAGCGTTTTACCCCATTTCAGTTTAACAACCATCGTGCATAATTTTGCATTGGTTGGGCCTACAAGTAGATGTTTGCAGAAAATCATGCAAATCTGGAAGTGTATGGAACGTAGAATTACAGTGGTGCTTCAGCGAGTGTTTTATGTCCTTTCACTCTAAGTGGATTCCTGTTTAAAAACAATCCTAAGGACCTGCTTTAAATCTGCATTAAGTGGATGAAGTAGGTTTAAAGCAATTGGAATTCATGGCTGTGGGGTTTGCTCGTCCATCTTCCCGGGTCACCTCTGCGTTATCCTTCATGCTGCTGCAGGATCCCACGCGTGGGTGCCCTGTGGGTTTGTCCTGGCCTTGGGTCATCGTGATGTAGGCAGAGCAGCGCGGGTGGCACGTTGGCACCCACCGCGCTGTCCCTGCCTGGGAGCTGCCGCCAGTGAGGGGGGTTCCTCTCGGGCTGTCCTCTTCCCATGCCGCCCTGTGATGAAGGGTGAAGGGTAAGGCCAGGGGGAGGAAGAGGCAGTCACTCATTTCGTGTAGACATCTTGAATGTATCTGAAATCAGGACTCCAAAATTATCTAGGGAGCAGCTTGGTTAGGTCTTGAAATCTGGTTCTGTGATTGCAACAGTCCCAATCTTCACCCATACACCGCTGACTTAGCAGAGACACTAGGGAATGGAATTTAAAATAGAAGCGTCAAAAACTCAGGCTGTTGGATGAGCTGGAGGAGGAACTTCAGTCCTTGAGTTGTCAGAGGGATCAGTGAGGAAGCCGATCTGACACACCTCCTGAGGTGCCGATCCGTAGCTTTTAGTGTGGTTGTGTGTCCCCTTGTGCTCCTTTCCAGACACCGCTAACCATTTGAGACTAAGCTGTGCTGTGGCTTTTTTTTCCCCCAGTGGTCTTAGTCACTTTGCGCAAAGCGTACAGAGATAAAGTGCAAACTTACCTGTGCTGAGCAGCTCTGAGCCTCTGTGTATAGCCCTGCAGTTGTTTTAGCTTTAAGGAAAGAAAAAAACCCTCAGTCCCTGGGCAGATGTTCAGCTTCTGCTCTGTGTTAGATATCAAACACGTGCATGTTCTGGGTACCCCAAAACACCAAGCTCTTCTTGAACCTTCTGCCCATACTTTTTACAAAAGGTTCTTATTAGCAAATCAGAATTTAGCTTACTAAATACTATCAACCTGCAATAAAATATCTTTTAATTTAGAAATAACCATCTTTTTATTTCATTACTATTGCAAAGTTAATTATACTTGTCTGAGGTGATAAATTCTCCAATAGTTTTCTGTGATTTAAGAAGGACTGTAGAGGAGCCAAACTTATGGCTTAGCTGCTAGTTTTCTTTGCAAAGCATGAAAACAAAGTCTACCTCCCTGCTCTCTTGCTCTCCATCTCCTGTTCATTAGGTTTGTTTTTTTTTTTTTTTAAGGCTTTGTTCTGAAATTGGTGCATCTTGCTCCCTTTGGCCTCATCTGCTCTGGCTGCCATCTGACCATTTTCTGTCATTCTTCTGGATCACATTTTCTGCTTGTCAGAATTAACCTGCTAACTCCTATTTCCTTAAGCAGAGTAGCCTGCAGCATTTATTTGAGCATTGTTTCTGTCCCCTATTATCTTCTGAGTTTAGTGACAACAGGATTAAGAACTTGGAAGTTAAAAATCTAAAAGTGAATCTAATTAACAGGACTGGCTGAAGGCGTTGTATTTTTTTCGTTCTCATTAGCAGTCTGTTCCTTCTCTTTTCTTTCCCTATCTCCTTGTTCCCTCCATGCTCAGCTCATAATAAAAGTTGGTTCTTGAATGTGAAGTGTATTAATGCACCTGGGAAAAGTATGTACAGGAAGGAATTGGATTTGTTTCTATCTCACCTAAGTAAGATATAATGGAATGTTTCATTGTTTATCTTTGCAGTAATAATCAAAGGATGCTTTCAACATTTATAAGAGTTATTAAAAAAAGATAATGAAGTAAATGTATGTATTCGGTTATTTTCAACTGGAAAACAATCCCCTATTTTAAGTTTATATCCCTGCAGCCAAGCGATAAGGGCATTTTAATGTCTTCCTGCATCTATCTTTCCATTTTAGTGCGTTGCAGGATTAGGGGGTAGCTGATGCTGCCGTTACGTCAACATGAGCAAGTAGAGCCTCGTTACAGCCAAGTGGATAATAAGAGTCAGTGACTGAAGAGATGCAACTGCTGCCCGTTAACTCGGTAATGGCACCTCCTCCCAGACGAGGGGCTTCCCAGGGAGCAGCGTTTTGCTGCGTTGCGGGAGCAAATCCCTAAAATCTCTGCAGCAGAAGATTCTGCAAGTAGAGGGGGAAATATGTGAAGACGGATTGCAGTAAAGACTTTGGGGGCATGGGAGAGTTTCTGTTCTGGTCTAACTATTCTGTGGAATTACTTGCTTTGGCAAGATGCTGAGTGCTCTCTTCCTGCCCAGGCTGCTCCTTCGCACGTATGTCTTCTCAGGATTTGCGAGTTCTCCTGCCACGTAACATATAGCTGAGTGCTGCTTCTGCAGTGACAATAAAAATGCTCTGCCAGGCATCTTGTGGCCATAAAATCAAAGAAACAAACCAGCATCTACTGACAACAACTCAGTGTTTCATTTGCTTGCTCAATAGGCACAGTGTTCATGGATCAGGCAGCAAATGTAAACCAGGCAGTCTCTCAGCTGTACCTTTTCCACTGCTCTTCATTAAAGGCAATGTGTGATGCTTACGGTTTCTGTACTGGAGTTGCAGCTCTTTGCCTTCTATGTTACCTCAGGGAGTATTTTTAAAGTGAAGTTGTTGTCATTCCTCCAAAGGTCTGGCAGGGTTTACTACACGGGTTGTGACCTTCTGACTTCCTTAAGCTTTACAGCCAGAAGCCTTGGATATATGTTGCTGCTTCACCACGTGGAAATTTGTGTCGCTTGACTCGAAGTCAAATAAGCAATAAGTCATATGAGCATAACCAGATATTGATCTGAAGTGATTTAGAAATAAAGGGAGTTGATAAGTAATCTGTCTTCCTGTTTTTGGCAACACCCTACAAGTTGAAAGCAAAGAAGAACCTAGGTGACCTGATACAGCTTTAGTCATGCATTATTTACATTCTCGTTGGTTACCAAACTCTGCTTTTATGGGTTTTGGAGTCAAGGGGTGCTACCTGATTTCAAATACAAAATACAAATGTATCCTAAAAGGGAGCTGTAATTCCAAATGTCTAAAGGCAATCTTTCATAACATTAAATTTTATAAGATGTTAATATACACATTGAAGTTTTGTGGATTTTAATATGCATAGTAGTAATACTTTGTGTGGGAAGAAGAAATCTTGATAATAAGCATACAAAAAACCATATGGCTATGGAGAGCCCCTCCTTGTCATTACATGCAGATAACCATGCACTGATATGTTGCCTGGGATGCTGGAGAAAGGGATCGGTAAATGGTTGGATTTAATACAATTGCAGGTCCTTTTTCAATCTGTTGCACAACCTACATCCTAACTTGGATGCATTCTGATTTTTAGAATTCCTTGGCTTTGCTATGCCATACTTTCTTGTGCTTTCGCCTCATATTTATGGCTAAATCATTTCTCCCCATTTTTCCTCCTGCTACTTTGATCTCGTATTTTTTTTAACTAGTAAGGTGTAGAAGATACATAACTGAAAAAAATTCCTTTTTTTTTTTTTCCCCCCCTCTCAATGAGGTCTTCAGTGTTCTGCTTCATATGGAGTCTTTGGTAGGCAGGTCTGTAACTAAATGCGTCCGTATTTGGTACGGATTTGTAAAATTAAAATAGAGGGGGTTCTGCTGAAAGTAGTAGTACAATACCATGAGTTACTTAAAAGACTGGTGTTAGGAAAGCAATACTTGCCTGCCCAGGATGTATAATTCAGGAGCTGTTAAAGCCATTGAAAATGAGAAGGCGAGAAGTTGCTTTGCCTAAAGTCATAACAAAATGTCTGATAGTCAAACTGAAAAGCAAGAGGGAAGAGTAAAGAGTATTAAGACTTAGCACTTACATAATCCTCTACATCTTTTGAGTGCTAGCGATATTAACTATTTAAGCCTCTAGATAAATTTTTCAGGATAAAAAGAAATACATATATGTATTATGCTCTTTCTCTCTTGGCAGAACAAATAGACGAAAAGGCTGAATAACTCACCCAAGGCAGCGTATGGCTGGCGAAGCCTGGGTACACTTGGCTGCCAGGCCTGTGTGCAATTTGTGCTGTGTAGCAGGAGGATTTTTCTTACTGGTGTGCAAGTAGAAATAATGATATGGGTTCCCTATTTCGACAAAATGATAAAGCTAAGACATTGTCTAATGAACTAATTAATCCTTTCATAGCAATAGTGCAAATGCTCATCTCAGCAAACTGTAGAACTATACATGGATAGTGTTGTATTAATCTAGGCTGCTAAATAATTATCTTTCATAGTAAAACTTGTCTGAATAAATTGCTCTATCATTACCCAGCACGGCTGTTTTTCATACAAATGACAGCAGTGGAGTTGGATGCTTGGGTCACTTGTGTTCTACCATATCCCTTGATTTTGTTTAAGGATTTGGGACTTAGAAGAAGAATTAATGTGTATGGAAAATAACGAATGTTAATTTTGGAGCATAATATCCACTGCTGTTTCACAAAACAGGTGTGTAGTAAATTTTGGCAGTAGAGATTTTCCCAAGCCTTGAAACTTGCCCATTTATTTTAATATATTTGTATAATGAATGATGTTGAACAAATAGTTTGTCTCTGTTAGCATTTTTCTGACTTCTAGGACTATTGGGATAAGTTTGGATGTAATTTTTGTAAGATGAATATATGTTTTCTGGAATTAGAAGTAAATTGAAGCTATTGCCTCATCAACTGTAAGTACCATCCTCTTTGTCTTCTACAGTGTAACCCTTTCATCTCCACTGGTGTGCTGCTACCAGTAGGCTTCAGGACCATAGGCAGATGATTTATGTCAAAAAATCAAATCCCTACCCACTCAATATATCAATTTTCTGTGCGTTATATGTACATATATATATATAGATGTGGAAGAATGACTTGGCTTAGATGGGAAAACAGACCAGACTTAGTTGAAAGATGGATTTGTTTTGACCCTTTGCAAATTGGACTTTTTTTTTTTTTTTTCCAAACTGTGCAGATGCTTCATTGCTCCAGCGTGGATTTTTGAGTTGCTGAGATTAGAGATGTTTATGCAGAACAGTCTTGCTAAAATCTTATTCTCAGCTACTCTTAGGTGAAGATGGCGACAGCCTCGAATGGGAGATGTGGGAGGCAAATGGAAATGGCTGAAGGCAGATTCAGGAACTGGAATAAATAAAGTTCGGGAGCACACAAGTAGACAAAGTTTTAGCATATATAAAATTATCTGTTAAATATGTTACGAGGTTGAAGCTTCCTTTCTGTCACTGTTGAATAATTGATCATCCTTCTAGTGTGTGCCCTGTGACAGGGACATGCCATTGCTAATTTGTTTCATATTTTGTGCAGCTCACAGTCGTGGCTTGCATTTGTTTTTGTTTCAAGTATATATCTCAGTGAAATAATGGTATGAACATATATTCTTCAACAGGAAGCTCTCTTAATACTTGACTGCAAACCGTAATATTGCATACTGTTATGCTGACGCATTTTATCAGAAGTGAAGATGCAATTTCATAAATACACAAGTATTCCTTTCACAGTGAAGAGGAAAAAGTCAGTGAAAAGGAGAGAAAAAAAAAAAAGAGGAAAGGAAAGAAACTTCAATAATGAATTCAAGAAAAATATCACAAAGCAGTCATATTCATGTCTATTTGCACCTGAAAATTGGACTCTGAAACGCCAAATGAGTACAAATAGCCTTTGTGCTCGCTGCCATGCAGTCAGTCAGCTATGTAGATCAACAACCTGTGATACTTTCTACCTGCAACATTTTGCTTAAATAAGCCATTTATATTTAAGAATTGCTACTATTCCTTTTTCCTGTGGTTGCTAGCTATGACCATAGCAACAGCCAGGGAAGTTGCAAGTGGAGTTCAGTGTCTTGATTATGTGCTGAACGGGGGGCAGAAGGAAACAGGACAGATTGCACACAAATGTCTTGAAAGCAGTAACAGTTGTATAAGAAGGGACTTGGGAAAATTAACTTCATTCTGAATTTTTGGCTTCCGTTGTTGATTGTGATGTGTATTTGATCTTCAAAGTCTGGATCTTTCCTTTAGTTTGAGGACTGCCATTGCTAGAGTGGCCCTTCCAAGCAAACATTCATCAGCATGGTTCACTAAGATAACACCTGAGCACAGGCATGGCAAGTGCTGGTAGCAGCTGGGCTAAACCTTTGTTGTTTAATAATAATAAAAAAAAAAACACCCAAAGAAGTGGAATTTTCTGATGGTAATTATATCACTTCGCTTGTTTCTGGGTTAGCAGCATTGTCTCTAGAACAGTAAGTAGTCACTAGGAAAATAAATATTTATGTGGAAAGATGCATCTGAGAGTCTCTATTTTGGGAACCTCCAATTCAACAAAACAAATCTTTTCCGACGATGGACTGCTGTTTTTTTTTTTTTTTTTTTTTTTTTATAGAAAGATACAATTCTTCTTTGCAGCAGCCATATACATAAATACAGTCAGGACTTTTCTGATTTCAAATGAAGATTATTTTAATCTTCTCATGTATATCGTATTTTCTAGTTTGCTCTTTGGGCTTAGGGTATTTTGTCTTCTGGAATGTTTTTTATTAAATCTTCCAATGATATTTCTGTTTGCACACCATATTTGTGTAAAATCTTGATGTTATTCATTCCTAAGGTGTCTGCCAATGCCATTATTCTCTTTCTATTTTTGCAGTGAATTATTCCATCCCAAATATAATGTCTTGAACTTGTTTTCTCTGAATTGCAAAATTCAGTATAGGTATTGTGTTCTAGGCTGGTATGGACCATGGATCACGCTTTTAGTATGATTCCTATCCACTTTAGCAGCAATCTTGCACTTATTTTATCTAGAACATGTTTTACATAATGCTTTCTTGAAGAAAATATGAAAAATAATGGCAATAGCCTTGTTAAACCAAGTTCTCATAGGCTGCAAAGCCACAGCTAAAAGTAGGTAAAAGCCAAATCTAAAAAATGGAATTCTACCCAGCTCCCTCATTTTCTCCTGGAAATGTATCTGCCTGTGTAGCATAGAGAAGCAGCGGTATTAACTAGTGTTGCCTAAAATCAGGGCATTGATTTGTATTTTTTTTGCCTAATAATCATCAGCTGTGTATATAGAAAATATTATCCAGGTTTCAGGTATATTATTACTGTAAATCAGCAATCTATCAATACAGATTTTTAAGACTGATATGTGATCGCAGTGCTCTGTTGCTGTGCTTGTACTCTGCTGGAGCAGAAACAAGTACTTTGCTCTAGGAGTCCTGAAAAGCATGGACTGTTAGCAGAAGGTAGGTATTTAAAACTTTGATCATTTCGCATCAGAACTGGAAGGTGCATGACAGAAGTCCTCTCTCTTTTAAGCCAATCTTTCCCTACCTGGAATCAGGATTCCACTTGAACAGCTCTGCTTTTAACTATGATATAGCTGTACGTCTTTCCAAAGGGAGAAGTCCATCTGGGCAGCCCTTTAGTAATTACATTGTTAGGACTCTGTAATCTCTCTATTTCCCAGTAATATCACTGTTACTGTGTGATACCTGGCTTGTGGATGCAGATTGGCTCTTGCTATGTGATGTGAACAAAAGTTTTTAAAGAACAGGGATTTTTGAGTTTATCTTGTAAAGAGGGATTTGATCATTGCATTAGTTAAAGGTAACATTGGCCAAGAGGCTTTGTGAAGGCCTTTTTATTAAAATATTGCACACTGGTTCACGAGCAGATGGTTGTCTTTTAAGAGGCGGCTTAATCAGGTTCCTCTATGGTTTTCATTTTATTACAATGATGCATTTGTAAGCTGGTATTATCTGCTTATTGTGTCATCTGGTAACTAATAACCTAAGAAATATCTAACTTAAGAGTTATCCACTTATAGAGTAGATTTTGATGTTTGCCATTAATAATGGCGTTTCTTATGAGATCCACCTACTTAAGATGCCACAGAGCATGTGCAATATTTTCATACATGTTCCAATTTACAGAGCTGTAAATAGTTTATTTAACTGCGAAAATATTATCAAAATATTATCATAAGTGCCTTAGTGATGATACCCATTTTACAATTTTTTTTATTTATATCTGAAGGCCTGATCTGTGTTCCTCTGATGGTTAGCATAATGACTTCCCAGTAATTTCCATAGACTGTAGGTTAAACTTAGAGAAAATCTTTCTGTGAGATTTGTTTAAAGTACTTGGACAACTGACAATTCAGAAGACTCAATTAAAAAAATCCCAGCACGTGCCTCCGTGTGTTGTTCTGGCTGAAATCCATGGAAGTCATGAAAACCTCAGTAGGTGCCGGTCTGCATCTCCAGGTACTGAAGTACTTGTACCCAGTTCTCTTATCTCCATCGTTGCTTTGTTTTCCCATCCTGTCTGATCGTATGATATGACCCTTTCCTGTGCTTAAGGAACCCTGAAGAATCAGTCTGCTTCCCGCACTTGCCCCAGTCTTGAGAATGGTGATCCAGTTAAGCTCATTATTACTTGAAAATGGCAATATTTATGTTTTTCATAAATTCTATACTGGGTATGAATTTCTAACACATCAACTCCATCTGCTCTGGTTGTCATCCTCAAATATGTGAGTAAACTGAACAGCTGGGATTCAGATCTTCCCTAGAACATCAGTGTGGGGCTGTCAGGATTTAAAAGCCATAGCAGACAATGAAAACAAACAATAAATGCAGGCAAATATGTTGAGCCAATCTGAGGGCAGCCTGTGCAGCTGTTGTGCAAAAAGTGGCTGCAACCCTGATAAAGGCTGGGCAGTGAATCCTGAAATGGTTTGGAAACACTGGAATTGAGTCCTCAAGACGTGAGCAATTCATTTTCCTGATGCACAGGGCTGTTGTAGTTCCTGCTTACGCTAAAGAAACTCCCAGAGCCCACAGCCTCCAAACTCACCTGTTTCACTATATGCCTGTCTGTAGTAACTGAAATTAAAATACTAACTTTTCTCAGAATTCCGGAAAGATATCAGTAACTCAGTTTTGGTGTTTATTTTAATTGATTGTGTAGTTGATATTAATTGGACAGTGTAGCTGATACTTGAAAAGAATTCTTTTCAATAATATCTTTCTTATGTCTTATAACTTTTTTTGTTTTCTTTCCTGCAAATAAGTTTTAAACTTTTCATGCTAAGCTGAGGATGGGATATATAATGCTTAGATATATATTGCAATGATATGTCAGTTGAGATATACATACTTGCTATCTTTGAAAGTTCGTTACATTTCACCTGTAAACGTGTATTCCAATTAATATTTTTGCCTATTATTATTCAATGAAATCTTAAATCTAGATAGTCCTAGTAAATCCATTTTTAAATGTCCTTTGCTGTTCAGTAATGCGTAATGAGTACAATGGTTTCATTCTCAGAGTTTCTAGCCAATTTAATACAGTAGATAGTTAGCGGTGTGCATCTCATTGACATTAAAAGATCATCCTTAAAACTTTTGCGTGTGGCTACAGCTAACATCAGAGTAACCTGAAATACATTTCAGTATTTTCAAAGAATCTTTCTAATGCTGCTTTCCTTAAAACTGCAGAAGAAATAAATGTAAAAGACACTGTCTTTTAATATTCTATTATTAGCACTTCTTTGGAATTTTACCTTTATTTGCTTTATCAAGTGTCATATTAATTACATTTTATATATGCACACTTTGTAAATCTATCACACATTTCTTTGATTAATTTTCTAAGTCAGGTAAGCTAGGACAGTTTCATTCAATAAGGAAGAAAATTTCATACTGGCATAGTCCTGATAGGTTTTAATAAAAGCTGTCAGTTGAGATAAAATAAACAAGATCTGCAACTGGTGTACAATGACTGACTTCAGCCGACTCATACCATTATCAGAACTGGAAATCTGGCCTTGAATCTTTTTGGTATTTATTGGTAGCTGCTAATAGCTTTATCAAAGTTCAGTGTTCTTTGTATCTACATTAGAAAATCAAAGTGATATGAGTAAATCAAACGTGGCGTTTGAGTACTATTCAAGTACAGGCTGTTATCTTCTCATTGCCATTTTATATGCCACCTCTTATGTATAAAAACTGGTAGGCTATGGTTTATGAGCACAGCTGAACTCAGAGGGGCTTCCCATCATGTAATGTGAGCAAAGGTAGGAGGTGTGTGTTTTTTTGTTTTTTTTTTTGTTTTTTTCTTCTTCCCCAAGTTTTACATTGAGACCACCAAGTTTGTGCCTGTCCAGGTGAGCATTAAAGCATCAGCTGTTTGCTCCACAGGCTTTCAATGGGGCTTAACATATTCTCATTTTATTTTCATGTGGTTTTTGAGCTGCTTGTTTCATGTCCAGTTAAGCCCTGAAACTTTAACATCTTGCCTCTAGACTTAAACCTTTTTTTCTCATATTGTCAAGAAAAGACAATCCAATACATGTGAAATGCAAAGTGCAAATGGGTAACAGTAGCCTGCAAGGAAGGTTGGGGAGACATCTATTAAGCAGCAGCCCTAGGCGAGAGTAAGCTCGTATTAAACAGTGACATTTATTGACTCCCTCAGTACTACACCAGCACTGACTATGGGATTGTGCTTTTCTACCTGCTTTAGAGTAAATAACTTTTCTTCCTTCCCTATCAACACATAGCTCCTCATCTGCGTACATTAATTAGGCTCTTACTTACCTATGTTTGTTGTCTGTGATGTCAAGATAATTAGTGATGCCGTTCATACAGAAAGTTTACCTCATAAGGTTCTATTGCCTTTGATTTTTTCCCTGAACCAGGTGTTACTTCCTGAGCCCCAGACTTTAATAGGTAAGCTTTCAGGAAAACTGTCTTTGCAGCAAACTGGGTTTGTCAGGATCATCGCCCATAACGCTGCAGTTTGCTGGTGATAGGTCTGTGTCACTTGCCAATCTCTGCATAACTTCTTACTGCTGTTTATTTATTTTTTTTACTTCATATCTTGTAGCTTTCTATATGTCACCATAAAAATCCTAACCAATCTAGACAGAGAAATGTCAAAAGAATTTAAATATTGTTTATGAAAGTGTTTGAAACTGGGAGGCTGTTTTGGATACCCAAGCACCTCAGTCTAGATGACTGATGGAAACTATACAATTCTGTCAAGTCCCTTGCTAAGCAAATACCATTTTTCTGGTTTTAACACAGTCTCTTACTTTCCTAAACAGAGCTATCACACTGGAGAATCAGCTGGTGGTCCTTGCAACATCTGCAGCAGATGCAGGAGGCTACTATGTCCAGGCTGTCAATGAAAAGAATGGTGAGAACAAGACAAGTCCATTTATTCATCTCAGCGTAGCAAGTGAGTATCCAAATCCATGAAAATATACTGTGGTAATCAGGTCATAAAGGTATTCACAAAAGTCTGCCCTTTAAGAGCAGCCTTTCTAGCAAAGGATGCATGATTAGATGAGGTCAACCCTTCCTGGTTGGAGTGTGTTAAATTCCATGTGCAATCAAAGCAACAGAAAGATCCAATAGCACCTTGACAAATCAGCCTTAAGGCTGTTTGGTGGTTTATTTCATGCACTTTAGGTAGATGATGATATCCCTAGAGGTTTGTTGTGAAATCATGATCGTAATTTCTTTTTAATGCTGGGTTTTATAATGCATTGTTTTGCATTGTGCATAAGTAAACAAGTCACTCTTTTGAGAGTAATTTTATTAATGGGTCTATTCCCAGTCTGTGACATTATTTTTACCTGAAGTTATCACGGAGTCCCAGGGAACGTACATTTCATTATTATTTCTTATTATTTTGCATTGCAAAAACTGTGTTAACACTTAGCATTACAGAGGCATTTCATGTGTAGATTTTACAGCAGAGGAAAACAAGAAGCGTCAGAGCAGTGGGGTCAGAAAGATAACTGTATGGTAAATATATTAATATGATCATTCAGCAAAAATGGAAGCATATGTAAGCTTTTCTAAAGCGTTCAGCAAATATGTTTGTATGATAAATCAATATTATACATGTATAAAATGGTTTGCCTACTTTTCTAAGACCGTTTTGGTAAAGCTGTTTTTAACATAGCAGCAAGGTAGAGATTACGTTAGTCTTTTTGAGCCAGTGTGGAGCCATCTGACCACAGAGGTAAGAAAGAGATGGTTGGATAAATTGTCCATGACACTGGCAGCCTTACTAACAGGCCACTCTCATGGCTTTGATTCCTAAAAGATGCAAAATTCCCAGCTGTGGAGCAATCAACATGATGAGCTGCCCAAGACTTTTTGATCTTGGAAATCATTAGGGCTGATAGAGGCCACATGGCTTGGACCTGTGGAATAGCAACTGCCTGGGTTTCCAGGCAGTGGTTCTAGCAAATCTGTGTTGTGACTATGCTAATGTTTATCTGAAATTCATCAAAAGGAAGATTTTCCTCTGAAACATTTCACTTTTGACAACACATGATTTTCTGATAAAATTTCTAATCAGATATCAAAGAAAGGTATTCTTAATGAATACAGGGAAGCTCTGCCAGTGCAATGCAGGGTATGTTGTGTAAGAAGTCACTTAGGGCAGGATCAGACACCATAGCCAAGTCTGTTTTCTTGTGGGTATGTTCATAATCACCTGAAGCTGGCAACAAGTGGAGCTTTTCGGGGGGGGGGGGGGGAGGGCGTTGTTTGGCGTT